>QVRM01003781.1:0-78569 GCA_003439945.1 Dermanyssus gallinae | reverse complement strand
TCATTTCAATTTGAGGTTTATTCACGGAACCGCAATTTCACAATGCTTAAGTTCTCGTATAAAAAAATATTTAAAATGTGCATTACAAAATGTGTGTAAAAAGTGTGCATGCAAAATGTGTAACATTACTATTATCTATTTCATACTATAATATGTCTCACTCCATACGAAACTAGCAATTGAAGTTGCTATAAACACTTCTCCCGTTCACACAATTTCAACCTATTGACGGGAAACTAGTTTTGACTAGAGTTTTTGCTTGTTACCCATTTTTTCACCTCGCGTTTAAATGCTCCGACTGAGGTAAGTACACGAATTTCTTTGGGAAGTTCGGTCCAGATAGTCGGAAGGGTGTATGCAAGAGCATGACGGGTGGTCTGCTTTAGAGCTATTGGCCTCACAAATTCCGTTGCACGTCGAGTTGTGCGTCTAACAGCAGCTCTTATAGGAAAACCCGCATCATCCGGAATAACTCCCCTATACATCTTAAATGCAAGCGTGGCAATTTTTACCCTGTACATATCCCTAAGTGTTAAAAGCTTAAAGTCTTGAAACACTTGCGAACCGAATCAATGCGGCGCAAGTTAAATACCGCCCTGAGGGCATCATTCTGAATAACTTCGGCCCTGTGAGTTATACCTTTATTATAAAATCCCCAAATTGAGATACCATAACAAAGAATTGGCACTAATAGCATTTTATACACCATAAGAAGACCCTCGACAGGCACTCCTAGTTCTCGTAGACGACGAATAGATGAAATTACCGCATAGCATTTAGGCGTAATAACGTCTAAGTGATCATGCCATCTAAGCGTCTCATGTAAAGTTAAGCCCAGACATTTGATAGTAGAGGAAAGTGTCACTTCCGTTCCATTGAGCTCTAGCGTTTGAACCTGCGTTACCCTTTTGGCAGGGCGAAACAACGTGAGTCCTGTTTTGGTTGCATTTATCACCAAACCGAATTTTTCAAACACAAGAACAGCATACTCTACTACTTGCATAGCCTTCTGTACATCAGCCTGTATCGCAGATGGTTGAATACGAAAAAGTAAGGTCGTATCATCAGCATAGACGATGGGCGTACAGGACCCTTCTGACGCAATCTCTTCAATAATGAAATTAATCAAAATGATAAACATAAACGGTCCTAAGATTGACCCTTGCGGCGTCCCGATGTTACTTCTTCTAAGGTCGATTCAAAACAACCTACCTTTACCGCTTGCTGCCTCTCCGCTAGGTATGACCTAAACCAAGACAAAACAGTGCTATCACAACCAAGTTTTTCGAGCATAAGTAAGAACAACGAATGATTTACACAGTTAAAGGCGGCAGAAACATCCAAAAAAGACGCCAAGGCAAAGTTGGTTGTCTTGGAAAGAATTGGCGACCTCCTGATAAAGATGAGCGAGGGCAAGCTCCGTTGAGCGTGCCTTACGAAATCCAAACTGATTCCTCGAAAATAACCCAATCGAACTAAGGTGCCCTTCGCATCTGGATTTAACTACCTTTTCAAATATCTTTGAGAGGTAATCCACTAAAGAAATTGGTCGGTAATTATTCGGATTTTTACGATCGCCCTTATTTTTAAATAAGGGAATAATTGTGGACACCTTTAGTCTAGCGGGGGAAAACGCCAGTAGTCAGGGAACGGTTTATAATATGCGCCAATGGATGAGAAAGAGTGACGGAGGACAGCTTCAGCAATCGGTCTGGGATTCCTGCAGCCCCAACTCTCCAGGAAGCCTTTGTGGATTCTAAACTTCTCTGTACTTCCGGCGTACTTACTGGCAAAAAAGAGAATGACAAATCTCTCTTAAACCAGGTGGCCTCTAGAGCTGGTTGAACGTTTTCCTTGACTTGGAGAGCTTTTACTGTATTGGATCCCACCGTAGCAAAATGGTGATTTAGCTCCGTCACTATATCCGTTGGGTCAGTCACAAGCCCAGAACTGGCTTCCAGAGTAGTGGGAAGTTCCACTGACTTTCTGGCTCTGCCACACGAACCATTAATAAAGTTCCAAAGTTTGGAAGTGTCACCCTGGAATTGCCTAAAGCACGTCTTATAAAAATTTGTCTTGGCGTTACGAAGTTCACGCTTGTAGCGCAGGAAGCTACGATAATACGAAGACTTGATTCTTCCGACTGCGCTTTTATATGCCAACGATAAAGCTTGTTAACGCTTTGCCGCAAGCGCCTCAACTTTGCAGAAAAATTGAACTTTGGATGCTGTTTCAAATTACTCTGGCAGAAATTGTTAAAGCATCTATTATATTCATTGACTAACAAATTACTGAAAGCTTCAAAAGCTTCTTCCGTGCCGTCAGTGTCATACACTTTTAACCAGCTTAAACGGGCAACTCGGTCAAGAAACAAAGTGACACTCTTCCGATCGTGTATCCTTAATAAGGCTGTCGGAGCAGGTACGGCTTCTGTAACCGGAGAATACTTTCCAGATAAGAACACTACCACAGGGTAGTGATCCGAAAATAGCCTGGTGCACCAAACGACCGGGCAGATTTCCAGGAAATCCTCACAATTTCTAACAGCAACATGGTCAATACATGTACCGGAAGCAGGGCGAGTCACCTGCTTGACGACATGAAAAAAGCTTCTTTCCGAGAAAAATGATATATAGCTTTCCCTGTCTGTATTAGCCAGCAAATTAATATTCGAGTCACCCATTACTATACATGGGAGAGCTGAACCCATTGGAAGTACCTCTTCCAACAAATCCAGTAGGACTTCCTTATGCGTGACCCTACTGGAATACATACCGATAACAACTCCTTCAAAACCGCACTTCTTTAGATGTACCCTGAGAACCTGTACGTTACCATCATCACTACTTTTAGCAAGCTTAGAGAGTATAAGGCAGTTCGAGCGTATGTACATGCCAACCCCTCCTCCCTGTTTACTAGTTTCACGTCCTGAGCCAATCAAATTAAAACCGGGGATGCTATATGCGTTGTAGTCGCCTGATTTTAGCCATGTTTCGCTTATGACTACAACGTCTAGCCCAGAACCCTCTTGCATCAGTATGTCCCCCAGCGTTTCGAGTTGCCCTGATTTCTTGAGCCCTCCTGTTCCCGCATTAATGTGGATGGCTGCAAGAGTACTAAAAATTGGTGATTTTACACCGCTAAGAGTTACAACTTTAAATTCTGGCGGTCCCCACCATGTCTGGCACTGCCTTACATTTGTAGGGTTATGTGATATAATGTCATTTAAACTATCTAATGCCATGGTCATGTTATTACAAGGTATGTGTAAAATCTAGTTATAATCCAATGAATTACAAGAAAGGGTAAGACTCTAGTTAAACTGCTTAAGTAACTCTAACAAAGGTGCAATTGCACTAAAAAGGCTCTTCAGACATCCCACTGCTTGTGGGCATATAGCATTTAAAATTCTCATGACGGGCTTAAACGCTGCAGCCACGCTTTTTTTTGTCCTGGGAGCCTGACGCATCCTTGGCTTCAGGAGCATCTTCGTTTTGCCGAACGTCGTTTTCTTCGTCGTAGAGGTAGGCTTAGCCAGCCGATTCATCGTTTGTTTCTGGGGGATCATTGTAATTCCCGGAAGATTGATTTTTACTTCTGGACCGGCAGCGGTTTCCACAACAACTGATCTCACAACTGATGCGTAAGAGCGACTGGAACCCTGCGTCGTGACAGGATGTCTAGCATACAATTCCGGTGTTGATGAAGGAGCTTGATCAATCACTTTGATAGCCGTGGCGGGATGCTCTACACTGACTTGTTGCAGTAGTCTGCGCTCCATCCAAATCTTTCGCTTTTCAAGTTCGTATGCGCGTAACGGACATAATGACGAATAAGATGCATGGCAACCCTTACAATTTACACATTTAGGTGCCTTTTTACATTCAGCTACAAGATGGCCAGTCTCACCACAATTTCTACAAGCTATCTCATTTTTACAATTCGCGGCTATGTGACCAAGTTTTTGACATTTGAAGCACGCTTTAGGTGCACCAGCGTACATAACAACTTTATGCTTTCTGCACGCCAGAAATACCTCTGTGGGTGGCACACGATTAAAGCGTAGAAGAACTCTGTCTGTAACAAACTCTGTAAGCTGATCACCCACGCGTCGCTTCCCAACTTCTCTCTTAACTGTCACCACGCCGTCCTGCTTCAGCGCTGCTAATATGTCCTCATCCGTGAAGCCGCGGTCAACCTGAGTAATCCGTGCCCAGTTGTTGTCCAGGTCTCTACAACTTGTAGTTACGCGGATTCCAAGAAGCTCTGTCAGCCCCAAAACCTTTTTGGTATCTTCAACTGCATTGGTCCAAACATGAATATAATTTGATTTCGATTCAGGTCTAGTGTCAGGGTAGAGCCGAAACAGCTCACTACAGAGAGCTAGCATGTTGCCCTGGAAAGGCCCGCTGCCGATATTTATTTCACCGTCACAGTCGTGCTCAATCCTCCGTGCAATTACAATACGGAAAACACCTTTGGAATCACGCACGGTGTTTGCCCTGATAGCCTCAATTTGTGACTGAAGTTTTCCAAGCCTCTTTGCCGTATCTTTATTTATCACCTGTGTCCATCCATTACCCGAAACATCCTTCCCAGTCTCTTCAGTATCCACAATCAGCTGAGTTGCCGGTATCTCAATACCATTGGCGATCTCTTCATTTCGAGAACCGTCAGCTGTGACGTTGTTCACCACAGCTGATGCTACTGAGTGCACCGTTGGCAGGGTCGCCGCTTTGGAAACATTTACATCTTTTAAGCTACTGCTTGCTGCACACACTTTCAAATTCGCCTCTGCTTGCCCTGTTTCCCCCATCAGCTTCTCCTTCTTCCCCTTTGACTCTTCTTGCGGCTCTGCTTTACGTTTATTTACAGCGGTTGCTCCTCTCCTCTTCGTTTCTGCCGGGGCTTTATTGTCCGTAGCTCCCATGATTTGCCGACTAAAACAGCAACGCACGTAGCAGACGACCGATGAAATCAGTTTTTGCTGCAGATTACACGTCCGCCGAATCCTCTTCTAATTGAATAGTCTGGCGTCTAGATGTAGAAATGTTGCCCAAAGCTGCACTCGTCGTAATGTCAACAGCCTGCTTCACCACACTGCAAAGTAGACAGCGCAGCTGTTTCTACCACGAATGCACCACAGTTGTATGCAGCCGTAAAGTCTCACCCAGCAAGATCCATACTGGCGCTGAAAGCTTGAGATACCAGTCTCACTTGTGAACACAACCACAACGACAGATGCACAGACTCACAAGAAATCACCTGTACACAACTCCGCCGAACAACACCATCATAGGCACTCAAAGCAGAAGAGAGTCGACAAGCATCAGACACTCCGCCGCGCTCCGAAGCACCGCATTCACAGCACTCAGTCAATGCCAACGATCGAAAACGTGAGAAGGTGGCGCACACAATTCACCGTGTCTCAGCATCGGGCCCCATTGGGACAGACGTGACAGAAAACTCGCCCCATGCTCAACACGATACAAGGCAAGAGACGGGTCACACAAAATCACCAATCTCACACGGAGACCTCTACACCCGATGCACTCCCGACGAAGGCCGGTTGCAGACTGTAGTAGTGACAGTAAGCAAGCGAGTTAGAGCGAGACAGTGAGCGAGCGAGTTAGAGCGAGACAGTGAACGAGCGTGTTAGAGTAAGACAGTGAGCGAGCGAGTTAGAGTAAGACAGTGAGCGAGCGAGTTAGAACGAGACAGTGAGCGAGCGAGTTAGAGCGAGACAGCGAGCGAGTTAGAGCGAGACAGCGAGCGAGTTAGAGCGAGACAACGAGCGAGCGAGTTAGAGCGAGACAGCGAGCGAGTTAGAGCGAGACAGCGAGCGAGTTAGAGCGAGACAACGAGCGAGCGAGTTAGAACGAGATAGCGAGCAAGCGACTTAGAGCGAGACAGTGAGCGAGCGAGTTAGAGCGAGACAATTGGCGAGCGAGTTAGAGCGAGATAGCGAGCGAGCGAGTTAGATCGATACAGTGAGCGACCGAGTTAGAGCGAGACAGTAAGCGAGCGAGTTAGAGCGAGACAGTAAGCGAGCGAGTTAGAGCGAGACAGTGAGCGAGCGAGTTAGAGCGAGACAGCGAGCGAGTTAGAGCGAGACAGCGAGCGAGTTAGAGCGAGACAGCGAGCGAGTTAGAGCGAGACAGCGAGCGAGTTAGAGCGAGACAGCGAGCGAGCGAGTTAGAGCGAGACAGCGAGCGAGTTAGAGCGAGACAACGAGCGAGCGAGTTAGAACGAGATAGCGAGCAAGCGACTTAGAGCGAGACAGTGAGCGAGCGAGTTAGAGCGAGACAATTGGCGAGCGAGTTAGAGCGAGATAGCGAGCGAGCGAGTTAGATCGATACAGTGAGCGAGCGAGTTAGAGCGAGACAGTGAGCGAGCGAGTTAGAGCAAGACAGTAAGCGAGCGAGTTAGAGCGAGACAGTAAGCGAGCGAGTTAGAGCGAGACAGCGAGCGAGCGAGTTAGAGCGAGACAGTAAGCGAGCGAGTTAGAGCGAGACAGTCAGCGAGCGAGTTAGAGCGAGACAGTGAGCGAGCGAGTTAGATGGAGACAGTGAGCGAGCGAGTTAGAGCGAGACAGCGAGCGAGTTAGAGCGAGACAGTGAGCGAGCGAGCTAGAGCGAAACAGTGAACGAGCGTGTTAGAGTAAGACAGTGAGCAAGCGTGTTAGAGGCAGACAGTGAGCGAGCGAGTTAGAACGAGACAGTGAGCGAGCGAGTTAGAGCGAGACAGTGAGCGAGCGTGTTAGAGGCAGACAGTGAGCGAGCGAGTTAGAGTAAGACAGTGAGCGAGCGAGTTTGAACGAGACAGTGAGTGAGCGAGTTAGAGCGAGACAGCGAGCGAGCGAGTTAGAGCGAGACAGCTGCAATTACGGAGTCTACGTGTGCACATCCTAAGTTTCACAGTTCTCCTGTGAAAAAAAAAAAAAAAAAAAAAAAGTTCTCTTGTGTGACACTATCACATAAGTTGTACCGTGTTTTTAATAGCAAGTATCCCTGCAGTGTGCGCTCATGCGCAGCTCTCTTCTTGGAACAAACTATGTGCTACGCTATCCGCTGTCTTACACAAAGGACGCGTTTCGGTTGTGAAGCCTTGTAAATCTTTAAGAGGTGTTCCTAAAAAAAATCGTTGCTGACCCGGACCGAACGTAAGGTACATATGTAAAAGAAAAGCTCGAGAAGGACGGAGTAGAATGGGTATACGACAATTCAAGAGCGAGTGTATTGACGCAGGGATGTTGGCTACAGGGATACAACGAGCTAAATGTAGGGAGGGGCAAAGCACAGAGCTAGTGGACTAAGGAATGAGTCTACCGAACATATTGTAAAATAATGTACAGTCTTTTACATTAGTGGGGGTGACAGAGATATAGACCTGTCGGGGGCACTAGCTTTAGGACCAACTTTCAGTCCAATGTTAGAAAGAACCAGGCTGTTTTCACAAACAAGAGGTTGTCTCAATAGAAGGCAAATACTCAGTAGGTATTGCAGGATACATTGATCATATGCATGCGTAGGTAACATATATGCTGCTGCTCTGAACGTCCCTAAATTAAAAGGGTGACATGTGTATTTAGGTATACATGCCAAGCGAATATTAAATCAATCAATCAAATAACGTAATACGTTAGTTTGCCGACAGATATTTACTGTTCCTAGTTAGAGTCTACAGGCCGGCCTACCTCCGTGGCTTTTGTCAGCAGCCTACATCTGCCTTCGTTGGCGTTGTTGTTCTTTGGCACCAGATTTGTTAAGGTGCTGGTTGCCTTAAACGCTTTGTCTGTTGCGCCGTACATGTTAAGTCCTGGGCTAAATTGATGCCTAGCAATTTTCAGCATTTTTCTTAGCGGTTACGTTGAATAAGTACAAATAAATGCTTAACTTACCGCATCGCTTTCTCCACCTATCAGCACGAGAAGCGCTTTGCTCTTCTCGGGGACGAATGTAAGGTGGTTTTCTTTCATCCAATCTAGCATTGTTTCGAGCGTCTCAATACTGCGAAACTCAAGGATCTTTCCGTTTTTAGCTCACACCATCAGAGTCATGTCGTCACAGTTTGCTAAGAGAACGACGCATCTAGGAAATTTGGCCTCACCCCATTGTAGCCCATACACTATAGCAGAGGCCTCAGTACCGATCCGTGCGGGACTCTGGCCAATACCGTGTAAGTGTTTTCACCATACGTGATTTTGCGCTCGTCTAGGTAGCTTAAAAGCATTTTTGGAATTATAGGATATGATATTTCGAAGATATGATGTTACCTCCTTGCCATCGTGTTTAGAATAACCATTCAGCTTTGGGGTTAAAGGCGCTCTTTATATGGAGAAAAGTGGTCACGCAAAACGCTTGTTTTCAGCATCTAGTTGCGATGCTCTTCTACAGCCTCAAGTACGATTACCAATAGAAATGACCTACTTTTGCGGAAACCGTGTTGTTTATTTGAGAGAGCACCTTTTCCGCGAGTTACTCTGTCAGTCGCCCGGCGATAATATTTTCTACTGCTTTTCCAGCTGTGCTTAGTAGACGAAAAAGTCGATAGTTCATGTGCGGGTATCCTGCCTGAATATTAAACTTCCTTCGAAGCCGTGTCTAGACCAGCTCCGCTATATTCATTCTAAGTGGCGGTTCATTTACAAGGTCCGCTAGTAATTAAGCCAATGGCTTCAGCTTTTTGAGTGCGCAAGAAGTTCTCGCCAAAACTTTCTGGAGTACTGCAAAGAGGTAATTTATTATTTATTTATTAACACCCGGGCTGGGTAAGTGTGTTTATGTTACATCACAGTTTTCCACACAACAATCGATCTAGCGTTTTGCCAGTTCTGCTATGGACCGAACCGCCGGACAAACCGCGGCGTGGTATTTATCACATTTACTCCAGCATTCTTTGCATCGACATTCGTCTTGTGGTTCATGGAAGCCTTCCACATTGCATAGAACGTAATGAAATCCGTGGGCTGCAAAGGCCGTTGTTAAATGGCGATCTTTTACCCCGCTAGCCCTCCACCCAGTGCTTCTCATTGCTGCTGTCCCATAAATTCCTATGTCTACCTCGCTTATTTTGGTTCGCCAATTTCGCATATAAACGTCAAAGGCGCACGTCTTCTTCAGATTTCATCGTTTTTGTAGCTCCTCTGTCAGCAGTGGGCCACCTTCCAACACGTGGACCACCCTATTTCTGCATGTATTTGAAAGCGCAAAAACCCTTTTTAGAAAGAAAAATCTTACCCCATCAATTAAACGCAATTCGTCTACTCCCACCTTATCCCATATTAGTGAAATGCCATATGTGGCGATGGGCGCTATCTGTATCCCAAAAAGGGCTACTGCTGCATCGACCGAAAGCTTATGTGGACATTTAATTGCCGCGGCTGCGATAGTGGCCTTCCTAACCCTCTCCTGGATGTGTGCTCGAAAACTACTGCTCCTTGTTGTTAAGGTGAGCCCTAGGTATGTGAATTTATTTACAAATTTTAATTCCTTTCCCCTGATTTGAAATACGACATCCCTGGCCAGACGGCCGCCCCTTCGGAATTTCATGGCTACTGTCTTTTCCCAATTAACCTTTAAGCCCATTTCATCCATGAATGTAACTAGCCGATCCATTGCTTGCTTCACTCTGAAAAGGCTACAACTAAATATTACTACATCATCTGCGTACATTAAAACCTTGGCCCACTCTCGAGTCCAGCCCGCCCTTATCCGTTCAGGGAGCCCACCCAGAAGAACGGAAAACAGTAGTGGACTCAGTCCATCGCCCTGCGCGACACCTGTAGTTTGAATTACCTCCCCCGCAATGCCAACCCCGTTGTCAATCAGCACCGTGTTTTGTTTTGAGATGCTGATGAGCAACCTCAGCATTGCTCCCGGCACTCCCATTTCAGCTAGCTCTTTAACTATCTTATCCCTTGGCGCTATGTCAAACGCCGCCTTTAAATCTACAAAGAGGTAATTTGGGTGTGGGTTGTCTGGTAGATTACGGTATTTGCACTTGACCTCTTTTTTTTAACGTCTACTCTTGTTCAGCTGGCTCACAAGATTTCTGATTTCTCCTGCAAAGTATAGGCACTAATTATGCATTTACTACGTCTAGTTATTTTGTATTTCAATTACTTAAGAAGTATTTCTCTCTGCGTTCGGTTATTTTGCTTCCCCAGCTAATAAACTGCCTCACTCAAGTCCCCCGTGACAACCACTTTTTGTAGTGTCCTGTGGAAGATAACCCTGACACCAAAAAATCATCAAAAAATTGAGGGGCCTTGTCTAGGCATCTGTTCGGGCAGCGGTAGCAGCTATACAGCAAAGGTCCCTCCATCAACTTTCAGCCATATGAAACCCCGTTTGCAGCCCTGTGCTTTGATGAACCCAAAATCTAGCCACGTCTTTATTCTTATTCGTTGTTCATCTGTCTTTGTTAGGTACTAACGCCTGGTCTGGCTTACTAACAAAGCAATCATCAACCTGTTGTTATCTAGCTGTGCTGTCTAGCAGGTCACGGACTTCCCGACACCTATTTATATTCATTTGTACCGCATTCAATTTTGACATCATTAATAAATTTAGAAGGCCTTGGCTGCTGCTCTTGCGGTACCTGCCGCTGGTTACTTGCATTATTAGTTGCCGCACCAGAACGTGCGTTTTCATTCTTTCCTTTCGGAAGCTCTCTTTTTATAAGCAGGGTATCCGACTGTATTAGCTCTCACTTTAGACAGAGCAATCTTTTTCCTATGATAAGTTTAGAAAATGCCTAATGCACGGTCGGTGTTAGCAACCAACAGTACTACCACCGGCCTGGCACTCATCCTGCTATGAACGGCACTGCGCCCTTTTTGACACTGAGCGAAAGCTATTCACAACCTACACTTCACTACATTCACTACCTGGTATGTTCAAACGCAGCCTTTCACGAGAAGTACGAGTTGTGCACCTGCCGGTTCTGCCTGCAGAGGTGTCCCAAGTACCATGCAGTGAAATGCACAGCGCTGGACCGAAAATCGTTGCACTACTTTTCTCGTCGGAAGCGTGACGAAGATAGGGCTTCATGAAGAAACATTTTAAAATGTATATCATACTCAATTTGAGTGAAATAAACATAATTGTAATTGTATTCACAACCTACACCCGGGTCAACCTCCTGACATACCGAGCCCTTGTAGAAGCGCTCCCGCTCGATTCACAGAAGCTGCTTCGGAGGTGAAAATGACCGCCACATAAAGCCGAGCAGTCTAAATGGCGAGAATAATATGGCCAAGTGAAGTAACCTCGAGGGCAACGAGGTTGACTGGATTTGAGGGGGTTTTGTGAGAACGCATTTTACCAGTTAATCTCTATAAAATGTTATAGTTATTCGCTTACCGGTTAAGCCGCAGTGCACTAAGTACAGTGTGACGCTTCCATCTAGGTAGTAGTTAATCTAACAAATGTTTTTTTCCATATTGTTTGAATTAAATCACATAATTAAGTAATATGCAAAATACAATTATTATAACTCCTCATTTTAGCCGTGAAATGCACGACTATGTCAAGTACAGCCGATGTTGGTTTACACGCAATAAAGCATTATTATTACATTAATTACACTACAGCCGAGACGACGGCACTTCTTCTCAAAGCACCACCACTAAACCCTTATAAGCGTAGCCTTATTGAAAATTTGCTTTGTGGATCTATACAAACGACGCTGTGCGGAAAATGTGCATAGAACTTTACGCGTTGAAAAGAAATAGCTAAGCTAGGATTTTGCCTACCCTGCCAATCATTCAGGAAAGCCACTTGAAAGGAAACGAGAGCGTATCAGATTAGCTATATGATGGTAGGAGTGAAATCAGCGTTAGATTCCTCCCACTCCCAAAAAATTACTACCTAATCTAGTTTTGCTTGACAAACAGGGACGTAAATATCTTACTCCCGTTATATATATATATATACCATGCAATGTGTTTATGTTTTATTTATCGGATGAAACTATAACAGACACACAATTAATTAATTTAAAACTAATTAATTAGAAATAATATCAAATAGTACTGCTTTGTGCACAGGGTTTGTGCTGTTGCTTCTGCAGAAGCGTGCATATATTCTTGGGTTTTTTCTCCAATTGAGTTGGACGGCATTGACAACGTTTGTGTATCTCGAGAGTCTTGCTCAACGATGTATTACCGCTGTATTTGTCAGGCGTTTGGCAGACTTTAACAGGTCTATCAATGCTTACCCGCCGGTCCCTGTTAAAGTCTGTGCTGACAACGTGGCTTTGCTCCCTGAGAGCCCTGACGTCTTTCTAGAAGGCTTCGGGGATGAATGATGCACATGCGTTACTAGCGGCCTGCGTGACTACCACAGGACCCTCAAGCTCATTCAACCTGTGGCTTTATGCGGACTTGTGGCCTGTTTTGTCCACTCTACCCGTGTGGTAGTAATCGCGTGCCCGACTTGAGCAACCGTACTCAAGCTGACGTACGTGCAGATGACGAAAACAAATCTTTCCAATCTGAAGAAGACATGAGAAGATACTTTAGAAACATACAGAGGATATGATGTCGATGTAAAAAGCCCGAGCACGAGGAAAAGGGCGAGTGGAAGAGATAAACAGAGGCGGATTGCGCGCGCTCGCGACGGCCCAAAACAAGGAGGGATAGGAGAAGGTATTACGTAGTACGTTTCATTGTGATCGGAGAGCAGAGACTGAACCGGAAGAAACGCCGAGTTCTGCTTGACTTGGAGCGAGCGGGTCAGATGGCGCCTATCGGCGGCGATTTCTACGACGGCGCCCAGTGGCAATTCGATTTCCGGCACGTTTCAGTGCGGGCCGGAAGTGGAGGTGGATTTAGCAACGACGACGACCAGACACAATGATCTCTTCTTACTGCTGCGGTGCCTTACTGCTGCTGCTGTTTCTGCTGCTCACTCTGCCTCATCTCATCGAACTCAAATCTTCGAGGCCGACCCGACTCGACCAAATCGCCACCGGCGATGATACCAGAATCAATCGGAAAGCCAAAAGGGACTGGCGCCGTCGGATGACGCCAGCGTTACCCTCATCGGCAGCAGCGGCAGCCATCACGACAGAAGTATCCGAATAGAATATTTCGTGGAAAACAGAATAAGGACAAATCAACTACCGAGCACCCGGCGTCACTTTCTCTCTTTTTCTACATACATATATATATATATATATATATATATATATATATATATATATATATATATATATGTTGTTTTAAATTAAACGGTATATTGAATTACATTCCGATTCGCCTTTATCGCGTCAAAGGGGAAACTATACAACTAAACCGAATGCTGCATTCGATATTCAACAACTTAATCCACGACAACGAATATAAAGCAAGGCTAAGTAAAGAGCACAGAACATCAACAATTTTGTTAGCCATTAGTTAGTTATCAGAATCCTTTTCGCCTGTTGAGCAAACATTTTCTTAGGCTACTGGCCATTTGCTGCAGAAATACATTATTTACACGATCCTTTTCTGCAATATGCAACGAGAATCCGCAATGCAACGTCTGTATGCTTCTGAGGTAAATAGTGCGCACGCAAAAGGTTTGAATTCCAAACGCGATGATACATTGAATAATCCGCTTTTGAGTATACATTCACAGTGGGTTCTAGGTGTAAGCCTGATCATTCCGTATCACACCTTCGAGCAATACGCCGACGAAATGTTGACTAGATTCGATTAGTTGTTTCTACGTGTATACATAGATTTGGTCGCCAAAGCTCGCAGCAAAACATAATTTTCGGTATGACTAAAATGTTATACAGATTGAAATAAAATTCAGATTTTCCAAAACACAGCAGCCAAATATATGGTTTGTGTTGCACATGAGACTAGCAGATTGTATTATCTGAGTATATGTATATGTACATTGAGATCTAGTTGAAATCTAGCTGACATAATTTCGGAGCCGCGCTTTCTCTTTGTCCCTCTCTTCCTCTCTCTCTCTCTCTATATATATATATATATATATATTGATTTGTTGTATTAAAAGGTTATAGATTCACATATTTGCACATTTACATTTTCGCAAAGTTTTGCAACTAGCCGCCAAACAAACAGATCACTTACGGATGCTTTCTTTGCCATGATTTTTGGCAATACATTTACTCCATGCCTTCTACTGCTACGGACGCATGCAATTACATTTCTCGTCACGTATTCCTATATTGTGTATAATACGTCGTTTTGTCTATATATATGCTCTAAAACAGTTGTGCGTAATATCCCAACAATTCACATCCTATTTAACGAAGCAACCTAACGTATATATTTTTAAATAGTTCGTTCACGATCCCGCTTCAGACCAGGGTTCCACAATGGGCCTGCAAATAGTACGGCAGGGTTTAAGCACATATTTAAAGCGTTTATATATATATATATATATATATATATATATATATATATATATATATATATATATATATATATATATATATATATATATATATATACTATTCTAGTTCTGTAACAATCTAAACTTGGCCGACAACAACTGGGCTCAAGCCACCCTTCCTCTTAGACTCGGAGGTTTGGGAATCCGCTCTGCAGCAGATCTGGCAGCCAGCTGTCACGTTGCTTCATTACACGCCTCAGAAGCTACAGTCCAGAACATTAGCCCGGCCATAGCCCTGCCGGCTTTCCAGGATGCCAAAGAAGCTGCTGATACAAGATTCAAGAACCTCGCAGACCTACTCCCAGAGGCAAACAAACACCTGCAAAGGTCTTATGACAATCTCATAGTATCCAAGAAATATCCGCGTTTGCTGCCCGATGCACTGTCCACGGCAGACAAAGCCCGACTACAGGCGGTTGTCCAAAAAGGGGCTAGCAAATGGTTCCAAGCCATCCCTTCCTCAAACCTTGGCACTTTACTTGATCACGAAAGTTTTCGTCTGTGCATCGGCTTGAGGTTGGGAACAAGACTAACGGAGAAAACACCGGTGTCCGTGTGGAACACAAGTGGACATTTGGGGAACCCACGGGCTATCCTGCAACAGAAGCAAAGGACGTCAAAGCCGTCACAGCGAGATTAACGAGATTACCGCCCGGGCCTTAAGGTCAGCTCTACTGCCATGCATTCGAGAGCCAACCGGCCTCCTGAGAAGCGACGGAAAGAGGCCTGACGGTCTCACCCTTATCCCTTTTGAAAGGGGAAAAGCGCTTATTTGGGATGCTACAGTCACCGACACGCTCGCCCCCTCGAACATGGAAGCCAGCGCATCAGCCGCTGGCTCCGCAGCACGCAAGGCTGAAGGTCTAAAGACAAACGAATACCCTGCCCAGCTCACCGACGAGTTCATTTTTTGGTGCCACTAGTATTGGAGACACTAGGGGGACCTGGCCCTGAGGCATGGTCACTTTTACAGAAGATTGGCAAACGAATTGAACTCACGATGGGGGACAAAAGCTTTCGACTTTCTGCTCCAGCGGCTATCTCTGACGGTTCAGCGCGGCAATGCGGCAGCAATTATGGGCTCAATGAGGGGCTGCCTCGAGGATAAGCTCGATTGGTAGCACCCCTCACAAGCCCAAGGGAAGTTAGATATTCATATTCCACTGTAACTACAAAATGAAATAAAATCCTATGTTCTGTGACTAGTCGTCCATTGATAACATGCTCAGCTGCCTTAGATAGGCGGGAGAGTATACTTATAGGTACGCTGAGAGGTCTCCTTGTGGTCTACCGGGTTTCGGGATAAGCGTCAGACGTGCCGTTTATCAAGGGCTTGGATAATCCCCGCTGGTGAGAATTTTGTCCGCCATGCGTCTGAATACCGTTGGATGGTTCTTTATGAGTAGGCGTACTACTTGCGGGCGGGACCGCATCTGGGCCTGGTGCTTTTCTTGACCGTATGCGTTCCGCCACGATTCTGATCTTTTGGATTTGGATTGACTCGAAGGTAAGGTCTGAAGTTTCCTTAAAGAGTACCGGTTTCGGCGGGGTTTTCTGTGGAAAAAAGCGCAGTTATAGTCGGTCGGGCTACTTTTACTGGTTGGGGCGGCTGTGCGTGGTGCATTTTCTTCCCATAGATAGTATAGCCGGTGGCTTGCTCAGCGACGCGCGGCGGCGTGGGCGGTGGCAGGTCCTTCGCTTTTCGGCGATCTGACTATTCCACCAGATTATTATTATTATTGGAAATGATTGGCTATCTTAGAACGTGGGCGGATACTGGACTCCCGTTAAGCTTCTTCTACTCTGAGCTGCCTATAGAACATTAAAGACATGCGTTTGGGGTTAATATGTTTTTTTTTTCGCCGTGGAGGCCTGTAGTGGGTGTGAAAGAGTCCGAAGTGCCCATCATGATATCATCCTAATAGCCTGTCGCTTATGTGCAGGAGGAATGTAAGCTTCTCAGTCGAAACCCCACAAAGCTACGTTTTGGGGACGACTAGGCGTGCTCTACAAGGGCGCTTCACTTAGGCTCGAAGAGAGTTGTTGTATATACATGGAATAATAGTACATTGTGTAGTATGGAATGTCGATTAAGGGTCCGCTTTGGCGTCTGCTGCGGTTAGAGGATTAGTTCACTCTGGTTGACATCTCTCAATAAACAGGTTTGTCATCTATCAAGTACAGACAAAAAGTGTGTGTATTTGCCAGAGTTCACGGGCGCCCCTAAATGCTGATCGGATTTTATCGAGTGCTGAATACCTGTAGCAGTAGGAAAGGGTGCACCCAAATGAAATTTTAATCGCACGATAATGCAATAGACTGGGTTTTAACATTAGAGAGGTAAGCGTTGTGCTAGTAGAGAGTCGTGGCAGATTTGGCATCCACCACAAACGAGGCTACATTTCACGCACGATTTCCTGGCGCGTATGAAAGAGTGCCTTCTTATTGAACTTTATATTACAATGAAAACAGTCAATGTCCCTCGCCTCATTCAGTTTGCCAGCCATGCATTAAGTAAACCTTATTTAAACAATAATGCCAATTTAAGGTAGAGCTGGACCACTAGAGAACGTACTATTCTCGTCGTAGTGTGGACAGATTGGAAGGCGCTGTTTTGAATGCTGTACTACCCGATAATTGGCTTTGTAACGTACTTTGGGCGCCGTTTATATTTATTGCACTAATATATAGTTAGCAAGTTTCTGTTGTCTTCGTAGCAAAATCGTGTCAAAGAAGGCGAGACTGCGTTATCAGATCAACCCTACCGTTACTCGAATAAAACTGCATACTCAAATTAAATCAAAACACCTTTTCTGAATATTCGTACGACAAATGATTGCCACTTGTGTTTACGAGTGGCGCACAATCTCTCAAATAGTCACTTAGAGTATAGTTCTTGGCTCATTTTACGGGCACTGCTTGCACCTTTTTTGACAAATAGTTGATCTAGCCTTGATTCTGTCCCCTCTCGTGGGGACAGAATCAAGGCTGTCAAGACACAGTAGGCTCTGCCAGCTGAACACCTATTGTCGTTGCAAACTTTGGGCGGGGGTCGGTCTTAAAAGCTCGAGTGATGCAGCGCAATGTTATCTCTAGACAACAGAGGTTCTGCAGAAGAGTTGAGTTTTTTATTTTTACACAGATGTGTCGTTTCTTCAATCCTTAGCAAATATTTTTATTGCACTTTAGCCACCTTTGTCTTTTATCCACTCGGGTAGATTGGCAGAGGCATCGTAACTCTGCTAGCTGCCACGTTGCGTCGTTACAGACCTAAGAAGGCATTGTCCGTTAAATTACAGCCCGGGCCTTCAACTCATTTCAGGCTGCCCATGGGACCGCCATACGCGTCCACAGAAAACACAAAGTTCAATACCCTTGTACTCAAACCGCTCGGTAGACCCGGCTGTATAGTTAAGACATGGTCAACAGATTATTCCACCAGGCAGTGACCGTTGATCAAAATACGCCTTCCGCCAGCGGGTGTCCCTAAAAAAACAATGAGAACGTGGTACGGGGCATCTTGTCAAATTAGACAAAATCTAACCTTGAGACATTCGGCAAGTCGTATGGGACTCCATTTCGGATGGAGCGCTCGGAGATCAGTTAAGGAAATCAGGTCTTCACCGGACACGGGAATTTCCAGTCCTACCTATCCGGAATGGGGAAGCTATATCCCCATTTTCCAAGCGCTGCTATAGCAACACCAGGGACATGCCTGAACACGTAGTCCCCTAGTCAATCAATTCAGTTTATTCACCATATCATTGGTAGTTACAATCCCCTTAGTTAGTCCCCTAGTGGCCCTAAGAACAGCCTGCAGTCGATCAGAACTGAGGCTGGAGGTTTAGTGGCGGTCGCCAAAGAGGCACTCAAAGAGATGACGGCCTGAAAATAGAAGTTTACTCCTCGTAGACTAGCTGAATGCTTTTAGGAACAGCGGCAGAGTCAGCTGATCTTTATGAGACATTAGCGTGGAGGATTGACATGGCGCTGCGGACCACCTAGAATCCGCAGTATTGACGGTATTTGCTCTAAGCGGGGCTCAACGAGCAACGGCGATTCGGGTAAACCGCTCATACCCAACCATTCTAAATATTTTCTTGTACTCAGACATATCTTTCTGAGATCAGTCCGAAGGCGAGAGGAGCAAACAACGGAGGAAATCACGCTTTGCCTAAAGGCCTAAAGTGCGACAGCTTAAGCGCCTTTAGGCAAAGCGTAATTTTATTCGTTGTTTGCTCCTCTCGCCTTCGGACTGATCTCAGAAAGATATGTCTGAGTACAAGAAAATATTTAGAATGGTTGGATATGAGCGGTTTACCCGAATCGCCGTTGCTCGTTGAGCCCCGCTTAGAGCAAATACCGTCAATACTGCGGATTCTAGGTGGTCCGCAGCGCCATGTCAATTCACACCAATGTCTCATAAAGATCAGCTGACTCTGCCGCTGTTCCTAAAAGCATTCAGCTAGTCTACGAGGAGTAAACTTCTATTTTCAGGCCGTCATCTCTTTGAATGCCTCTTTGGCGACCGCCACTAAATCTCCACCCCAGGAGGGCCAGGCCATCTGTGTAAATCAAAGTGTCGACTCCCTCCAGTACGTTCGACAACACTAAGTGTGGGGCTCCCATTTACTAAAAACAACAATGCTCCCCCCCAGATTAAGAATTCCACATAACAATACTTCGAGATCATGAAAGGAAATCCTGATACTATACCGGCTCATTATGGCCCCGGAGCCTGCGAAGATGCATTGAGACCCACCGAAGGGGTAGGTTTCCAGGACTCCTTGTGCAGTGTTCTCGTTTTATGATTCTCACGCATCAGTATATTCAAGTGGAAAACTCGCCTCATAGGAAGCCGGCGTCTTGCCTGATGCTAGCCTTTCCCGAGCATATTCAGTTTCTCTCATCGTGACCTCCGGAGCGTTGTCCCGGTCCGCCAGTAAATCCCCGTTTGTTGTCTATAAATGCTAAGAGAAGAGACTTTTTATAATTGGTTGGGTCGGTGTATTTTATTCATAACTACCCGGTACCGCAGGCGCTCTAGGGGTCAACTTCTTAAAGTCATCGGCGGGCTGTTTCCCTCGGACCCCCCATGAGGGCAAACTTCGACGCCAAGGAGCTAGACTTCCCCGCCATCACAATGGAGGAAGTGAGAAAAGTCGTCAAGAAAATCCGACCGCGTAAGGCACCGGGAACAGACGGCATTCCAGGAGAAGCCGTTAAAATGCTTATAGAAAATCATCCAACCGTTTTTATAAAAATGGTGGAGGCCATCTTACGATCGAGCACATTCCCCGACGACTGGAAAAAGGCCGACCTTGTCCTGATTCCTAAAACCGCGTCGCCCTAAAGTGACCCCTCTGCTTTTAGGCCTATTAGCATTCTTCCCAGTCTATCCAAGGCAGTCGAGCATTTTATACATATGCGGCTGACGAAGGAGTTGAACGACAAAAAAGTGATCTCAGAGGACCAACACGGCTTTCGCTCGGTCCATTCAACACATGACGCAGTTCAGAGCCTTTTAACCATAGCCGAAGGCACTGGGCCCAGATGGCGTCCCGGTCTCCGCGGTCACAACACTGATGAAAGAATTTCCAGAAGCGGTGGCGTCAGCGGCGACCGGGATGCTCCGGTCGGGCTCGTTTCCCAGCGCATGGAGGGCCGCAAGCTTGGTCCTCATACCCAAAGGCCCCAGCTCTTACCGCCCTATTTGCCTACTCGGCTCCCTGGCCAAAGCTTTTGAGTCTATCGTGCAGGCACGCCTGCGGGACTTCGCGGAGGAGAACGACCTGCTGTCAGAGACCCAGCATGGGTTCCGCAAAGGCCACTCGACAATCGGCGCCATAAAGCAGATCCAGACGCAGGCCGAACTCCTCTACGAATCCCCGCCAAGAAGACGGGACCTCTACCTCGCTATTTTACTAGACGTACGAAACGCTTTTAACAGCCTACCCTGGAGAGTCATCCTGGAGACTCTTCACAGGAAGAACGTTCCCTTTTACCTACGGCGCATTATATCAAACTACCTAAAGGACCGGACAGTACAGTCTCACAGAATCGTTTTTAACATGACTGCAGGGGTGCCACAGGGCTCCATACTTGGCATCCTGCTATGAAACATAACGTACGACGACGTGCTGCGACTAAGGGACCTGCCCCCCGGGGTCAGCCTCCTAGCCTATGCCGACGACCTCGTACTTACCGTCCAGGCCCGGACACCGGACCTGCTGCAAAGCCGTGCGAACGAAGCACTTGAAGACGTCGCCCGCTGGATGCAAGCGGCGGGACTCGCCCTCGCCCCCGCCAAGAGCGAGGCAATACTCTTGGTAGGACGGAGAAACTGTCCTGCCATTCACCTTCGCCTAGAAGACCAAGAGATTGCGCTTGTTGACAAGGTCAGGTACCTCGGGGTCACCCTAGACAGGGGTCTCCGCGGCACTGAACACGTGCGGCGGGCGACGGAGAAGACAACCAAGACAGCAAACAACGTCGCACGGCTTATGCCTAATAATCATGGACCCACGACAAACCCAGCGGCGAATAATGATGTCCGTGGCCGAGTCAGTCGCCCTATACGGAGCTCCGGCCTGGCCGACCGACACTCTAAAGCTTGCTGTCAACAGGACGCGCCTGCGTCGGACCCAGAGGGTCGGAGCCCTCAGGGTGATCGCGGCGTACCGGACGGTAAGCGCAGCGGCAGCTTTCGTCCTTGCTGGAACGATTCCCTGGGATCTGAAAGCTGCCGAACGCCGCCGTTTATGGGGTAACCCCCAGCGCAAGAAGGACGAGGAGCGTCGGCATACAATCGACCTCTGGCAGGACGAATGGGCCGGCCTACAAGAGGGTGCCCCTGGCACCAGTCTCCGCGCCGTTATACCCGACATCAAGGAATGGCTAAACCGCCCGGGGGGTGAACTTACCTTCTACACGACTCAGATTCTGACAGGGCATGGCGACTTCCAGTCCTACCTGTTCAGGATAGGGAAAGCTCTCAGTCCAAAATGCATCCACTGCGGCGACGGACCGGAAGACACTTCAGACAACACGGCACTGAAGTGTCCAGCATGGGCGGAGCAGCGCGTACCTCTACTGCTCCTAATGAACACACCGGATTTTAACCAACGCGACGTCTGCAAAAAAATGACGGAAACTCTTTTAAACTGGAACATTACAGCCAGAGTCTTCAGAGCCATTCTACAGAAGAAAACGAGCGCCAACTACCTACGGCGCCCCCCCCCCCTCCCCGTGGCTCCCGGGGAACACACCCGCCAGGAGTAGAAGACTCGCCCCCCCCTCACTGTTTGATGATATGCGCAACGCAGCTCCCAGTCAGTGTGGGGGACGGGGACATGACTGGTTTTTAGTGGGTTGGAGCCCCACACTACCGGCCCGCATCTGCAGGGAGCTCCCCTGCCGCGGTGCCCTCGTGTGCAACCGCATTTCCCAGTTAGTCCTCTATAAAAAAAAAAAAAACATAGCCGAAACCCAGAGAGGTACTCGCTCAGAAACGAGATCGCATTGCCTAGCAATTCTACTTGACATCAAGAACGCTTTTAACTCAGTTTCATGGAACTCCATTAGTGACGCATTAGCACGGGCTTGTATTTCGCCCTATCTTAGAAGGATTTTAGCATCTCACCTGTCACAACGTACGGTGGTCTATCAAAGCAAGTCATATCCTGTTACCGCAGGGGTCCCTCAAGGCTCCGTGCTGGGCCAACTTTATGGAACATTGCATACGACGATGTTCTACGTCTGCCTCACCCTCCTAACGTTAAATCAATAGCCTATGCGGATGACCTGGCTATCGTGATTACGTCGCGCGATGCCAGGGAGCTGGACAGGACAGCAATTGGCGCCTTGCAAGACATTTCCATCTGGCTCGCTCCGCACGGACTTCGCCTGGCTCCACACAAAACGGTAGCAATAATTCTAAACGGACAGAAGCGCACTCCCCATCTCAACTTGACCTTAGAGGGACACAACATTGCCCTCTCCAGCGAAGCAAAATCCTTAGGAGTGCTCCTGGATACCGGCCTGACAGGCATTCCTCATGTGCACTACGCGGCTGCAAAAGCCAGCAAAGCTACTACAGAACTCGCAAGATTGCTGCCGCGCACACGGGGTGCTTTCGATGATCGGAGGTTTCTCCTGGCGACGATAGTAGATAGCATTATGCTTTACGCAGCCCCGCTGTGGCAGCGTACGGCTAAGTGGGTTACGTGCCGACGGCTTTTGGATAAAACGCAGAGGCCGCTGGACCTCAAGATTGCAAGGGCCAACAAAACTGCGTCTACCGCGGCCATCCAAGTAGTCTCCAGGCAGATCCCTTGGAATCTCCGGGTTATGGAGAGCGCAGTCCGTCGTGCGGAGTCCTCTATCTCTAAAGAAGACGCACGACGTCAGACACTAGACGCGTGGAACAATAGATGGATGGAGATCCAGGCGGGCCAGCCAGGTTTCTGGACTCGCTCTATTATCCCGGATGTCGGAAAGTGGTTCAAAAGGCGAGAGGGATCACTGTCGTTACCTCTAACCCAATTTTTGACGGGCCACGGCACCTTCAGAAAATACCTACACCGCATATGAGGTGCTCCGCCGCCAGTATGCATTCTCTGCGACTCAGGAGAAGAAGACGATGCCAAACACACCTTCGAAGTATGCACGGCTTTCAGCGCGAACAGGGCGGAGCTGGCGCGGCTCTTAGACCGGGAACTCCCGGTAACCTGTGAACAAATGGGTCAGGCCCTCCTGCAAGACACCCAAAGCTGGCACATCATAAAGGATTTTGCCGCGACAATTATTGAACAGAAAGATCTGGTGCAGACCGCGATGTGCGCTCTGCTCACGCAACCCTAAGGAAGAAGTAGGGGTTGAAGTAATATTAAAGAATGGTTCCAGCTCCTCGCCTCTTCCTGAGGCCATTAGGTGAGAGGTTTTTAGTGGGTATTATGCCAACAACATCGGCATCGAGTCCCACACTACCCGCTCTGGGTGTGCGTAAACGTATTTTTCCCTCGCACAAAAAAAGGTCAATTTCTGACTGAGTTTCTTTCAAATCAGGGGTTAGCTTTTATTGGTCAGTATTTTGCTTTATCTGCTTTGCGATTTATGAGGGTGCTTGCTTCTATAATATGTTTAATCTATAATCTATGAACGTCTTCTTGGCATCCAGTATCGAGTCGTTTCAGCACTTTGGCAGGCTGCGGGCGTCTCTACGTAGAAGGATCACTCCTTTGCAGTTTGAAACTGTTTGCTCAGAGATGTAATGAGAAACTAATAATTACTCGGTACTTTTTGGCAGCCAAGGAGCGCCAAAATCCATGACTACCTCTTTAGTCTTGTATAGTCTTATCAAGTGTCATAATTTCTTTGTTGGTATTCCTGCAGCTATATTTTGGCTGGAGGCGCTATGCAACTATATTTTGGCTGGAGGCGTTAAGCAAACATATATTTAGTCGCTCAACAATTATTTGTCGCTTCATCAACTCTCCGTTCTGAAATCAACGAGAAAACCGCCTTTTTGGCTATAGTGAGGTAAGGAATGGTAGTTTGTGCCCTTTGGGTAGAGGCTGGTTGTTCCCATTATTGATGATTGTTAGTCCCAGCCCGGCCTATTCATGTAACTACTGCACTTTGTCGCCAGATTATACTTGCAGCGTTGAAATCTCCAGCGAAAACTGCACTTTTTTAGTTACTGGCTTTCTTGATTGTACTCTGCCAGGGCGTAGGAAGTTGTCTTATGAACCTTTCATCTGGGCCAACTTCTACATCCGTCCTTAGCGGCACCGCCGTCGTCGTCACCGCGTAAATTCGAGCTTGTCTGTTTTGTTAGTGGCTAGTGGTCCGATACGGTCAACGCCGCTGCGGGAATGTTTCTCTTTGCCGGGCTTTCATGTCCCTTGGAGGCGTTTGATACGCTTTTGTCAAGATAATCTTGGCCCTCCAATAAAATCACTAGTTTGAAACACAAAAAAGCATTTGCATTAGCTGAAGGAACTGTGGGGACTCTGCTTATACCCGACATTTTAACATACATGCAAACCACAATAGATTGATGCACACAAAGAAGTGCATTCAAAAAGGAATCTGTCAATCATTTTAAATCAGCAAAATTACGTGCCCTATTATTGGCGCCATTGCAAGCCATTAGTGACTGCTGGTTTCGAGCATTGCCCTCACATCAGCTCAAGGCGCGCTGAGTTGTAGTGTCGACGAAACGCTTTACTCGCCCTAATAGCGTGTGACCGGACGCTTCTGTTTGGTATATATGCCGCCAGGCTAGTCCCTAAAGGCCTAGATACGCGTAAAAGATATTTTGTTGTCGCCAATATTGTTGCTGGTGTCGCTACAGCTATAGCTGCATTTTGTCTTTATGTTGTGTTTCTTTTTATTAAATGCGTGTTACAACCATTTCTATCGGAACTTTCTTTGTTTTATCTTGCGAATCTTGCGCTCTGTTTTTATTGCTCTCTCTTCTTAATGTCGGCCTTCGGTTATTCCGTCCTGTCTTGTTATCGGCTTGTTCCTCCAGCTCGTTGTATTATTTCCAGCTCGTATTTCCTTCTCATTGTGCTTTATATCAGCCCGATATTCTGCTTTCACTTGTACCTACCAACTGCTACTTCCACTACCAATTCACTGCTACTACGACTACTACTACAACTACTCATACTAGAGAACAGTCGTCTAGTTCGACCAGTGAGCAGTAAACAGCTGGACTTGAATAGATAACAATTTGGTGATCGTGCCGCCACCAAACAACCGGCGATCCCGCGCACGTATTGTCCGTCTATATATCTTCTGTGCTTGTTGAGCTGCTGCTGCCGCTGCTGCTTACGCACCTGATCGACGTCGTCTGCAGGAGCCTGTACAAATATACTCACTCGTCTGCACGTTTCTGCGGTTACGTGCGCTCGGCAGGTGTATTGAGAGTGTGTGCCCATGTGTTCATACATCTGGCGGCATTGCTTACGGTGACGGTTTCGGTCACGATTCAATGACTCGCTGGCTCACTGGTTGCGCACTTGTTGTCGCATACAGAACGCCATCTGCGCATAATGAATCTCTCGCCCACATCCCGTCCCTACACAGCAAAGATCAAAAGGACAGTGCTAAATTGAAGCGATTTGCCTCAAAGGGCAGCGTCTTGGTCAGATCTTGGACGACGATGACAACGACGACGCCGTCGCTGTCGCTGTATTTGCTATTCTTGCTTTTGCTGAAATTGTTGTTGCTGTTGTTGTTCGTTTTATTGTGTCAAATGCAATGCCGGCTTCAACTACTCATTAAGGATAGAATATATGCGATACATTTTTTAGGCCTGGTAGACCTGGTTGAGATATGCTCTCTTTAGCTAGCCACAGACGCCATGCTACGAAAACACGTTCGCTTCCGTTGACGCTTGTTGCATGTATGCATGTTTAAAATGCTTCCGACTTTTGAATTTAACTTCCGCCAACTGCAAAAAAACGCGCTGTAAATCGTTCTCTGAATGCAAGTGAAAGTAGGCGGAAATATTTGGTAGAGTAGTGAAGCTTATGCATAACCCGCTACAGTCGCTCTAATGCTAACGAAATGGGTTATATCAATTGTAGCTGGCCGTATAAACAGAGGGCCGTTATGGAATTAAATTGGCGACCGTGTTACTAATGACGACTTAGTGAAGAAACTTGATGAAGAGGTTATGGAGAAACGATGCTATACAATTCGTCGTTATCGAATGAGTTTTCTCAGGTTTCTTGATAAAAAGTGTTCTCTGCTTATACAATGGCGACGTCAGAGTGGTGAGCGCACTCATGTAAAAACAATGACATAAACGTCTAGACGGTAAAAACAATGACATAAACGTCTAGCTGGTTGTAGGTTAAATCTGCTACAGCACTAACGTACCAGGTGGCCTGCGTACATAATCATCGCCATATATTATAACGTACATAATAGTAGTTATATGTTATAGGCATAACAACAGGATACTGCCTGTTTCTTTGACCGGGCAGGCGCCCATCAAAAAGTGCAAAAAACCATGGCCTCATCGTGGCGTCTTTTCCGGAAGTATTTTTTTGCTTCAAAGATAGATGCTCGGTGACACCGGCATTGACCTTTTGATTGGATTGTAGTATGTTTAATAACCTGAGTGGATTTCCAGTTATGGTTAGTTTCTAGAGTACCACACTGCTCTATCCTCTATACAAAATCCGCCCGGAAGTTAACTGGGACTATATATATATATATATACCAAAGAGTCAATAAAGACTGCATGCAGGCGGCCTCCTGGTGTCACTGCCCGCTCTACTTTGGATTGCAGCATGTGGATGGCGTCGCGGGGCTCTCTGGAAGTAAGGCATGGTTTGCTACATCTGCAACACCCTCTGGAGGCATGGCAAACTGCTCCGGAGGTAGGGCGTGGTTTGCTACATCTGCAACCATTTCAAAAAGCAGCTTACAGAATATCCTTTTAAGCGTTCGCTCTGATGCCACTCTCCGGTACAGATTTGAATCAGTTTTATCGTCGCCATGTTTGCTCCCAATAATAACAGAGAAAGCCTACCAATGTGGCAAACTTTGGGCATCCGCCCTTCCTCCATAATTCTATTAAAGAACTCACAGAGGATCCCCTTCAAGAGCAGCTCCGACTGCAGCCAATGTTTGAAGTAGACCCCATCTGGTCCACTGTTTTCTCACCTAGGAAGAGATTGGATAACTCGGCGGACTTCCTCTTCCCCAAATGGAAGATTCATTGTGTGCTGTTCTAGGGTAAGTGGATACTCAGCCTCTCCAGCCGGAATCACCGTGGCTTGAACTTTTTTCACTTGACTGCTCTCTGCATCACTTTTTCGAGAGACCAACAGCAGGTATCCTCACCACTTCCGATCAATACACTCTGAATACCAACTGGAACCGTGGCTAGATCGAATTGACAGGTCGGCTTTTTCTGAAAACGTTTCTGCTGTTCCTGCCCTAGAGCAGGGACGCGTAATAAAGCTCGTAAAGGTAGGTGCTTTCTTGCAGCAAGCTCCAGAGCTTCAAAGCTCTGTAGCTCAGTATTATTAAGATTATGAAACTATAAGCCTATGGTACTCCTGCCGCTGTAGCAGACGTAGGTGAAGTCATTACGCGAATTTGCACACACAAAACCCACATCATCCATAAGCTGCAGGCAAGCTTCCCCTTTGTCTTAACTGGCTCTCTCATTATTTCTGCAATTAAAGTCACCTCTAACGATTGCTGGAGCCCTAAGGTCAAAACCCGAGAGTCCCGCAAATACGGCGTCTGTAACTTCCGCAGAGTCAAAAATTGGAGAAAAATAATACACGACAATGTTAACACCTCCGGATGAAAGTGTCATATACTCTTCGTCTTTTCTCGCATGGGGGACAAATAGTTGGGTCGACAGACAGAAAATCCTTCTACTGGTGCAGGCATACTTTCAAAACACCATTTCATTCTGCTGTACATCCCGCCCGGCGACGGTTGGCGGTTCACCATTTATACGTAGCGGGAATAAACCCTTTATCCTTGTCCTCCTCATGCTGTCTCTGTGGTATGTTGTTTTCATCTTTCTCTGCGAGTCATCACAATTGCGCCGCTGTCAGCTGGAGCTGTTGCGCCATTTGATTTCTGTGTCGCCTTCTTTCTCTTGGAGGGCTTCGCACCACCACTATCTCCCCTGCTGCTATTGGTGTTGTTGTTGCCTTCCTCCGCCGAATTGGCTTTGCGGTCGTCTGTTTCCTTGCGCGTCACTAGCGTGACGTTATCAGCACGGCCAGCTGGACAAGCTATTGATATAGCTGTCAGCGTAGCTGCGCCGGGCGCACCATCTACTGAGTCTTGGGGGTGACATATATCCAAATCTTCAGTCTCACCACCGTTGGTGCCATCTAGCGGTATCGTGTGGAGTTTTTTTGGTGCTGTGCAATTCGCGGGAAGATTCGAAACTTTCAAAACGTTCGAATCTTGCACCCGTCAGTACAGTTTGCGCTTTGTTTTGTTTGCATATATCGGGTTCTTGTGAGTGTGATGTCGCGCTTGTTCTTTTTGCTTTTACTGCTGGTGGCCTCGATGTTAGTCCGCACTTTCACTTGCTTAATGAAGTTGAAGAACTTCAGCCTGGCATTGAAGAGTAGCGTTGCCAGCTGTAGCAGCAGTGCCGAGCCGAATACTTTGCGCACTTTTTTACGTGAGAAACCTATGCAGGGGTTTCTCATTCTTCACAGTATTGCCACTAAGTGACAACCAGAACACAAACTCCAGGCGGAATCGGCTGAAAATCTGAAGCCGAAAATGAAGTCACAAAAAACGATATATGTGTATATATAGTGACAGCGTGGTGAAGGAATTCATTTTTTGTATAGAGGAGTAACTGGAAAATGTGGTTTGCACACGCGGACACCACTGCAGGAATCTCTGCAGGTGTGGGCCGGTAGTGTAGGGCTCCAGCCCACTAAAAACCAGTCATCTCCCCATCCTCCCAATCGACCGGGAATTGCATGTGCAAGTAATTCAAACTATCGGGGGGAGGTGTAAGTCTACTTATAGCCAGCTTCTTTCCCGGAGGCCTGAGGGGAGCGCGTCGTGCGGCGGTTATTTGCTGTAGATTTTGCCATGAGTATGTTCCTAAAAAGTTAAACCGCTTCTAGCCAATGGGGCAAAGACTCCAGCATTAGCTTGTAGGTGCTGGGCTGGCCCATCCTCAGCGTATTCGATGTTGGCCCTGTTAAAAACGTAGCGAAAGCTCGCTGCTTTACCCATGCTGAACACCTTAGGATCGCGTGTTCTGTGGTGTTCTCGAGTCCATCGCCGCAGTGGACGCACGTAGAGCAGGGAGCCTTCCCGACCCTGAACAACTAGGATCCGAAATCACCGTGTTTCGTCAAGACCTGGGTGGTGTGGAAGGTTAGTTCTCCCCCGAACCGATTTAAACCATTCTTTGGTGTTTAGTACATGTTTCCGGAGACTGGTGCCTGGAACACCCTCCTCCAGACCGTCCCACTCCCCCTGCCATAAGGCAATGCTCAGCTGCCGCTCTTCTTCCTTTTTGAGTGCAGGGTCTTCGCACGGGCGGCGGCGCTCTCGCCTTGATTCAGCCAACTCTCATCTGGCGGCAGCTGGAAAGCAGACGATACTCCCGCTGAAGGGCCGTTATTTCTCCTCCCTCTGTTTAACCCTCAGGAGCAGTACAATTCTGCACAGTCAAGTCACTATCAGAACTTGAAAACAAAGCGAAACATTTGCGGATGTCGCTGCGCGATAACAGCAAGCGGAGTAACAAGGTTAGTCTGACCACACTGCCACATTTGAATAGTGATTGCAGAACCTCAGTCCCACGGCGGTGGTAGTAGTCGTCGTCGTAGAAATGTAGTTGCAGCAAGCTGCACTTGCCAGGCCAGTTACCTTGTGTTTGAAAGTAGCGCTCGATTGAGATACGGAATCTGGCTTTAGAGTATACTCTTTCCATTTTCCGCCCTCCTTACCTGGCTTGGCGTGTCAGCAGCATTTGCCATCGAGCCGCACGCTGGCAGCTGAATGAAAAACCACAACTTCGTAAGCAGTCACGCAACGAGCATTCATCCTGTTTGTGGCTACAATTCCTTTGAGCGGGATCTGATAGGGTCTTTTGCTGCCTGCGGACGATTTTCCGGCCAGGATATCCGACAGCTCCCCTACCCACATTCAGCAGCACGCCAGAATTGGAGCGCAATTTTGCTCCATCCTCTAAAGCTATCTGTTTCCTCACCTGGCTGTCCCCTAACTAGTTCCCGCCGACCCGTGCGATCCAATCCGAGGCCAACGGTGACGTGGTTGTCGTCGGGTAGGATCGAAATCGCAGCGAGACGCAGAGACAAGTCGCTGACAGGAGAACAAAAAGAAACAGAAGCGAAAGTAACGCGACGTTGACCCGCCGTGACCTGGTGATTCTTCTCGTCTGGCTGCTAATATTATTACAACGGCTATTGTTGTACGCGCACGCACACTTATGCCAGTCATAGCCATATGGGGGATCCGTTGTATAGCCAAAGGCTGAGCCCGAAAATTACAGCACGCTAGGACACTTAGCCAACATTGTCGTGGAATCGCGTACATGTTGCTTGTGCTAAAGTAGATAGTCATAGAGCTTACCGTTCATTGATTTTGTTTTGCTATTCCGACGGGGATTTTAAACGGCGCAAGAAAAGCCTCGACCCTACTACGCCGCAACAATTGCAAAGTGTGGCTCGTTATAGAGACAATATGGCTGTAAACTAGCAACGTCGCAGTTAAGTATATGAAACTAAAATCAAGTCAATACAAAAATCTATTGTTTTGACATGCGCGCTTGCTAAGCGAACGTGATAGAGGCCGATAATCTGTGGTGAACACCAATAAATAGCCGAAGAGATTTAAAACGTTGCTGACAGGTGCGACATATTAGGGAGGTACGAATCACGGTTTGGGCGTCGATATTGTGTAATGATAACAACAACAACAAAAAGAGCGATCGCAGAGGAAGCGGATAGTTCTACTGCCTGTTGAAATGCTGCAAGCACCACTGGTGCCAGCTCAATATTAGGCAGATGAATTGGAAAAGCCGATGTATATATATATATATATATATATATATACATCTAATTGCTTTAGATACTAGACACATCTACTACCGTTCTAACATCTAACGTATCTGCCGTTACACACACACGGCACAAGCAATCATCTTCTGCCAGCGATGACATATTTGCAGCAATTTTGTAGGAAATCTTCGAAGCGTATGCAGGCACGTCGAGCGTTTATAGACAGACGCCCAAACAGCGTCCGAATAGTCGAAATGTGTAAGCTATTTAAGTGTAAAAAATAATTTCCGGCGCTTGTCTAGCTTATCGTGAATCCACCAAGAAATGGTAGTGATAATATCACATGGTGCACAATTGGTCGCTACGGCTTAGTGTATAGTTTATCCGTTCTTGCAATGAGAACGCGTCAACTCCATTACACGTGGTCAGATGGTATCTTCCGATATTAGCATCTCCGCATGACTATCGCAAGAACACTTATCAATATCGAAACAGTTGGCCTTCATGCAAATATAATATTATAGCGGTATCTATGCCCTGCTGTTCTACACAGATATGCTAAGCTCTTCTGCATGACATTAGTTCATCGATTTAATTTATAATAGCAAATTCTGTACTACGTTGCTCTCTAGACTATCTATATATGGCAGGGACACTAAACTGTGTAATCTTATTTTGCGCAATATATGTTATAAGTGTTTGTGCGCACATAGTTCTGGACAAAATATTGTTGCAATGTTTTTAAAAGTCATTTATTCATTATATACATATTTCCAACGGTATGTTGTTTCATATATTTACAAATATTGCAAGGAGTCTATACTAATTTAAACCTACTACAGTCAAAATTGTGTTCGTAAAAAGTTGCAGTCGGAATGAAATAACTTTTGTTCACCTCTATACGAGAGTCAAATTAGGAAGACTAGTGACATCATTGACATGGTAAAAGGTGTAACTTTAAATTATCCTTGAAGTTGTCTAAGGATTTCAAACAAAGCAAGCTAACCGGAACAGTGTTCCGCGCTCTGACAGGTAGAACGCTAAAAACTTGGCTGTCTTTGCTGCTTCGGTGCATGCGGATCTTCAGTGTGACCATGTTTGAAGCCCTGGTCTCTCTCGCCCCTCCAAGGCAATCAAGTTCTAATATCTTCGGCCCAATCCCATGGATACTCTTAAAAATCACTATCAATGTTAAAGCGCCCCTGTGCCACACTCAGTTACCGCACATGCTACTCCATGGCTAAGGCGCACAACCCTTTGGTGGTCTTTTTTTAATGTTAATCGTTTCCGAGATGTAGTCTTGGAAGTGAAAACGCAAATTATTGAATTTGGCCAGGGAGCAGGCATACAAACGTCTTAAACTCGTTGTTGTTTCTTCAAACTGGCAACGATCATGATACAAAAGGAAAAGGGCTGGCTGAGCTACCCTATGCAGCGCCATTCGTTTGTATCACTGGCCTGTTCAGTAGTCTGTAGCCATTATTTAGTGCTGTGCTCTTATAGCATATCCAATAGCAGTAGGCTATATAGTGCACCTGCAGCTGAGAACTTTCCTGAGAGATGGATTACATCGCAGCAGGCGTCCGATTACATGGAACCGGCTTCCAAATAGACACGAGAGGCAAGCTATTCAAGTATAGTAAAGAGTTTCTGGCCTTCTAATCTAATGAAGGCCAATTATACCAGTCTCTAACTATATAATCACTTTGCACTAATTATTTGTCTGACGTGCAACGTCACCGGGTATCAATAGTTTATTAGGAGACAGCAGTTAATAGCCGGTAACCAATTGTGAGCACAATTTTATCAGACATCAGACTTAGCTTTGCTACACAAGGCCTTCTTCGCTTTTACAAACGGCGGAATAAATAGCGAAATAAATCAGTGGTTAAGGGCTGCAAAAGCTGACATTTCTATGACATACGAGGTGTGTTCAATCGTTATCGCGACTTTTGAATTTTCGCGGGTTACGTATATTCGAATTTCGATTTTTTGTGGCGTTATGTTGGTACTCATGTCTCTCACTTATGCCGACAAGCTCGGCCATTTTGAATGTTCCTTTAATTGTTGACAGCTGCTTTGCTTGCACGTGTTTTGGATCGTCTTCGATTTTTACCTATTCAAAAAAATGGATCAAAGAACCTGTATCCAATTTTGTGTGAAAAACAAAATTAAGTGCGCGGATGCATTCCGAATGTTGACTGTGGCATACGGAGAAGCTACCTTGGACCGAAGCAACGTTTATCGGTGGTACAAAATGTTCTCAGAAGGCCGAGAAGATGTGAACGACGAAGAGCGTGCCGGACGCCCGAGCACTTCAACAACAGACGAAAAAATTAATGAAGTGGAGAAAATGGTATTGGCCAATCGTCAAATCACCGTTAGAAAGTTGCTGAGGACCTAAACATATCGATTGGCTCGTGCCATTCGATTTTTATCAATGATTTGGGCATGAGACGGGTCGCCGCGAAATTCGTACCAAAATTGCTCAATTGCGACCAAAAACAGCATCGCATGAACATTGCTAATGAGATGTTGGACTCTGTCCGCGACGACCCAAATTTGCTCCAGAGGGTCATAACTGGTGACGAATCGTGGGTTTATGGTTATGACGTGGAAACCAAAGCTCAATCATCTCAATGGAAGCTGCCGCACGAACCAAGACCGAAAAAAGCGCGCCAAGTTCGGTCGAATGTAAAAGTTTTGCTGACAGTTTTCTTCGATTGCAGGGGCGTGGTGCATCATGAGTTCTTGCCACAGGGTAGAACGGTCAATAAGGAATATTACCTGCAAGTTATGCGCAATTTGCGCGAAGCAATCCGCCAGAAACGCCCGGATTTGTGGAAGAACAAAAATTGGCTTTTGCACCACGATAACGCACCTGCTCACACATCGTTGCTTGTGCGCGAGTTTTTGGCCAAAAACAACACACTAATGATGCCGCAGCCACCGTATTCCCCAGATCTGGCCCCCTGTGACTTTTTCTTGTTCCCTAAACTGAAGAGGCCCATGAAAGGACGACGTTACGCCACGCTTGACGAGATAAAGACGGCATCGAAGGAGGAGCTGAACAAGATTAAAAAAATGGTTTTTTGAAGTGCTTCGAAGATTGGAAAAACCGTTGGCACAAGTGTATAATATCTCATGGGGATTACTTTGAAGGGGACAAAATAGATATTCATGAATAAATGAATAATTTTTGAAAAAACACAAAAGTCGCGATACGTTTTGAACACACTATGTACAATCGATAAGCTTGTAGAAACATATGGCTTACTTCCATCTTAATTTCCATCTTTATATATACCGGGTGTGACAAAAATATTTAAAACGATGCATGTAATTGTAGAGCTCGTTGAAGCAAATATTTTTTCTAATGGAACATGGTCTCTGACAAGTCTCGTTTTGGAGTGAGAGTGAAATTACTACAATTTGTGACACTGGCGTTTTTGCCCGACATAGAAGCGCTAAATGTGCAACTGCGAGACAACTAGTTCTCCTAAACAGAAACTAAGCACACCGTATTGTTCGCGAAATTCTGCTTCTTCCGAAGAACATATAAGGCCGGTCAGAAAATGCGACATGGTCGCATATAAATTAATTTGCAAAAAATGAAGTTCTTTATTAGCTTTCACGCCAAATACCTCAAAATAATTACCTTACGGCGCTCACAGCTAACATATTGAGACAAATGCGCATTCCATGACGACCACTTTGGTACTAAACGTATGGCAATGTGAGCCGCGGTTACGGAGCAATTAAGATTTTTCGGAGCGCATGTCGAGATTGAGTGCATGCATATATACATGTATGTTTTTCGAAGAAGCAGAATTTTCACGAACAAGACGGTATGCTTAGTTTCTATATGGGAGGACTGGTTCTCTCGTAACAGCACATTTTATGCTCTTATGTCGGGCAAAAACACTAGTGTCACAAATTGTAGTAATTTCACTCTCACTCCAAAACAAACCTCTCAAAGACCATTTTTCATTTAAAAACATATTTGCTTTAACGAGCTCTACAATTCCATGTTTTTTTTTTAATTTTTTTTCACACCCTGTATATATTTATATATATACGCACTGATTTATTTAGAAATGTAATATATACATGTGAATGTTTATCTATATATATATATTTTTTTAGAGCTCTATATATGATCATGTATAGCGGTTCTCCTTATAGAAAGGCTGTATGTAAAATACGCGTATATATATATATATATACGGGATGTCTAAAAAATGCGCTGGCATCTTTCAAAAGTTGCTGCGCTCAGCTCTGCCATCGGCCATCTGTTCTCTTCGTAAGCCACACATAGTAGGGCTGCTAAATCCAATATGGAGCGTTATTAAACAGGAGAACGCGTAGAAAGTACAAAAATGCATGATGGAAAAAGAAACTCTGTACGGGCATGCTGGCGAGCTCTACGTGTAACTTACGGTCAACATAACCGGTCCTATGAGAACGCTATTCATGAAACAAGTTCTGGTTGAAGGACAAGCTTAGTACGTGATGTGCCGAGCCGTGAAGAAGCCGTGGTGTGCACTTTCTGTCGGAAATGTCGCTGCCGTGTCCGGAACAATGTCCGGAACAATCGGTTTGGCGACGTCCACAACAGCTGGGTCGTTGCGGGTCAAATCAATCTATCTATCAGGTGACGCTCAAGAGCCCAAGCCTGCGGATCAGAAGCGGCTAAACTTCGCCAACTGGGATATCGAGATGATGCAGCGTTTTGCCGATTTTGTAAAAAAAAAAACATTTTCCGACGAAGGTTATTTATATCTAAATAAAAGTGAAAATAAACAAAGCTGTTCCACCTAAATGATCGAAAAACGTTACGTAAGTCACGAAGCACCATGTGGCAGTTTGATGCGGCTTCTGGTCAAAATGAATCTTTGGACCCTATTTGCTTTGCTCCACGGTACGTGACAAGCGTTATCGCAGTATGATTCTTAATATTCTGGGGCCGAAGGTAAACGAAATCGATCCGGTTATATCAAGATAGTGCCACGGTTATATTTTCTGTAGGTTTTTAAGGGTAAGAGGTGTACTCTTATAATCCCACGACCATCAGTAAACTAAAACCAACGTCAAAGCGTGTGTTGTTAAGAAGCCTTTTATGTGAAAATTTGTAAAACAAATGAGTGTCTCTAATACGACTTGTGAAAACAAGAGAGAGATTACCGTTATGCAATTTCATAAATGTTATTACATATTTTTATCGTAAAATCATTTAAAATATCATAAATGATTTATAACATCATAAACAATTTTGTTTTTGTGTAATTTTAGAGACATATGCTTTGGTGCTAATATGCTTTTTTACGTGAGTGCATTACGGTGCTGTAGTACGTGAGTTTGTGCTACAGAACAGATGTCTTCACTTAATAGGATGAGGCGTAAACTGAGAGAAACATGGCCGACAATGTCATTCGAAACAGAGAAACGTGTCGTGATGGTTGTCTGCAGCGACCATATTACTCGGACAGACAGCAAAGTACGAACAAACGACGTATATGAATTCCCTCGAGTTCTTTCTAAGCAGCATTTACAAATCGTCTTTTTCGTAAGACATTCAAATAGAGATACGAACGCAAGAATCGTTTTTGGTCTCATATCTCGTTCCTGTGTTTCGTTCACACCACACACACATATATGTATGTATATATATATATATATATATATATTTATATATATATTTATATATATATATATATATATATATATTGCGTGGGCGCACTTTTCAACGTGCCGTATATGTTAAAGTTGTCGACTCGAACGACATACTAGCCTTAGTGGTCGTGTAGCTCTAAATGCCACTCAGATCCCGGATTTTCACAAGACACCTTTTCGTGTGGATAAAAACGGTTACCGCTTCTACTGGGTGTTCTGGGTGAGCCTTCGACTTTCAAATGACGCCGTATAATATCGACGCTGACAGACAGCTGTCATGAGCTGTGACACAGCTAAGACAGGCGAAATTGGATTGAAGCATGGCTTTACCCAAGCGCGCGGATCTTAGTATTAACATTAGACCGCCTTTCGGCTTACTCTAGCTCATTGGTGATAGAAACATGTTCTAAGTATTTCTTGAAAAGTTTCGTTTGCCAGGTGCTGCGTATTGCGGGCAAGTCTCTAGCCGGTTTACTCGCTCAAGAAGTAGCAACCATAGATAGCCATGTAGCCGGCATTTGCGGCCGACATATGCATTTCGTGAAAAGGCAGCAGATTTGGCACTTAAGGCTATTGAAGTCAAAATCAAAGTTTCTAAGCATTGCACAAATCCAGCCAAATCTCGGGCAGCGCACGGCTTATGCATGTGCTGCCTCGTAAGGAAACAGGAGGTATTTGTTTTATGGACAGTAGCCAAACGTGTCTGAACAAACTGCCACCTGAATGGCGACTCTCTATCTACGCAGAGTCCTGAGAAAATGACAGTGCAAGAAGTTGCTGCATGCCCTCATATAGAAGCGGGCAGGCGCAAAGGCGCGATGACTACAGCGCCTCTCAATTTAATATTTAATATATATATAAACATTTGCGCTATTTTTCTTCAGAACTCTCTCACGGTGAATAACTGCGGCATATTTTTTTCATGTCGACCTGTATTCATTTTGACCTTTTAACATTCCTTAAAGCTTTCTGTTACTCAAGCGGAACTCCAAGAGTAGTGGTGCTATTAACTCCAGGTTACCTTTCGGTTTACTCTAGCTTGCCTGTAGAAGATATGGCCGAGTATTTTCACCGTTCAATATTTTGCCAGATACAGTTTGTTGAGAGCAATATTTTTATCGGCTTGATCATCCGAGCACATTTTTTTCATGTTTGCCAATTGTTCTTAAATTAGCTTTTTATCTAAATATATGTAATGACACAGCAAACTTTGGAGACCAAACGGAACGCTTTTAAATGACTATCATCACACTTATTTCACTCATGTTGAGTATGCATATTACATTGAAACTGATAGTGTTGGCAAGGTGAACGTTTCTAAATCTGTAATAATAATAATAATAATAATAATAATGGCTAAACCTGAACCTAACGCCTTGAGTTAAGCCCCAAGCGGGCTGTGCACATTTTTCATAATAGATATAGGGAATTGTAAGGCTCGTTAAAGCAGATGTTTTTCCAATGGAACATGATCTCTGAGAAGTCTTGTTTTTTGAAGTGAGAGTGAACTTACTACAATTTGTAATACTGGTGTTTTTGCCCGACATAGGAGCACAAAATGTGCTGTTCCGAGACAACCAGTCCTCCTATACAGAAACTAAGCACACCTTCGGGTTCGATGATAAAATTTTGCTTCTTTCGAAGAATATACAAGGCAGGTCAGAAGACGCGACATGGTCGCTTAGAAGAGAATTCGCCAAAAATGAAGTTCTTTATTAGCGTTCACGCCAAATACTTCAAAATCATAACCCTACAACCACTTAAGCGCCCAAAACGGACATATTGAGACGATCATTTTGGTACCAAATCTATGTCAATGCGAGCTGTATTTGCGGAGTAATTTCGATTTTTCGGAGGGCATGTCCAGGTTAAGTGCATGTAAAATGACTGTGTGGCGACGTTCACTACCGCCGACGTGTCGCGGAACAGCCGCAGCACGTCATTTTTCATGCACCTAATCTCGACATGCCCTCCGAAAAATCGTCATCACTCCACAACCACAGCTCGCATTGCCATAAGTTTGGTACCAAAATGATCGTTATGGAATGCGCATTTGCTGAATATTTTTGAGCGCTGTGAGTAGTTGTAGGGTTATGATTTTGAAGTAGTTGGCGTAACGCTAATAAAGAACTTCATTTTTGGCGAATTCTTTTCTAAGCGATCATGTTGCGTCTTTTGACCGGCCTTGTTTATTCTTCAGATGGAGCAGAATTTCTCAGGAACACGACGGTGTGCTTAGTTTCTGTATAGAACTGGTTGTCTCGCAACAGCACATTTTATGCTCCTATGTCGGGCAAAAACACTAGTGTCACAAATTGTCGTAATTTCACTCTCACTCCAAAACAAGACTTCTCAGAGATCATGTTTCATTAGAAAAAATATTTGCTTTAACAAGCTCTACAATTCCCTATATCTATTATAAAAAAAATTCTGCAACACCCTGTAGCCAAAAAAATACGATTCGAACAACACTTGAACGCTTACTCAATGCGCGCATAGACACCAACTCATGGGCCCAAGCTAAGGTGCTTTACAGCGCAGATGGCTTCGGTGTTCGCACAGCCAATTTTGTGCTACCTGAATTTAACCACAGATTATAATTATCTAATCGCTTTCATCGGCCCGAAAGGTACATCAGAGGTGATCAAAGGGACTTCGCGTCCGAAGCTGGACGAACTTTAAGCACGATGGAAGCGTCTACCGGCCTCTTCAATGAAAGGATCATTCAACCGCATTCTCGTGGAGCAGAACAAGCCTTGCTCTTACCTCAGACCCAAACTACGGCTAACAAGGCTGGACTACGAGCCTGGTTGATCCGATGAGTGGCCGCAACTAATACTATGCTGGACAATAACAGACTCTGCATCATATCTGATCTGCATCTGGGGTAGACCGTTAGTGCCGCTCTTTTTTGTAACCGGTGTCGGTTTCCCGCAACAACAGAGGAACACGCTCTATCGTGCCAATACAGCGCCGGCCGCCACCCACAATACAACGCAATGAATGACGTCGTCTATCGTGCACTGTAGAGTGCACAGGTGCCGGCTGTATCTTTGCGTCAACAGTGGGTTACGACCGTACGGTAAAACAATAACCTAATAAGGGATTTTTTTTCAAAACCCTTGGAGAAGACTGAATGCGGTTAGAACAGATCCTCATACTGGAGAATATCTACTGCAGCGCGCATCGATCGAGGTTCACTGGGGAAACCCGGTGGTCAGGGAGCTATAGGGCTTCCTAAGATCTCCCAGAACAACTCATGTTCCAGACACTATTTTGATTAAAAATGTAATGTATCTTGTAACCTAAATCCTAAGTCTCGGGCAGTATCTGTTCGAAAAGACACGTGTCGCGCAGGGGAAATAAACTAACGATTCTTGTTTTTGTTTTGTTTTTTTCGAGGCACTAACTGGAAAATGCGGTTCGCACACACGGACACCACGGCAGAAAAGCTCACTGCAAATGTGGGCCGGTAGTGTTGGGCTCTAACCCACTAAAAACCAGTCATGTCCCCATCCCCACACTCAGCTGGGAACTGCACAAGCAATACTTTAAACAATTGAGGGGGTTGAATAGTAGCGTCCTTATCTTATCTGCCCTGCAGTGCCTCACGGGGCCTTGTCAAGTAAAAACGATTTTTTTCTTCTTTGGCGTGCATAATACGTTCGATTGATTGAGCTACAAGATTCCAGTCATCACGTGAGTTCGTAAGAAAGTGTGCCAGCTTCTTAAGACTGTCGTCACTTGCTGTGGCTATGTCCTAGCGTAATGGAGCCCACGCCGGGCACAGCAATATTGTGTGTTCCGGCGTGTCCTCCGTTGTTCCTTCACAGTGCTTGCAGAGTGGCGTATCTGCTTTTCCTATTCTAAAGAGGTAAGTCTCGAAGTTGCCATGCTCTGTGAGCACTTGAGTCACGCGGTGTGTCAACTCGCCGCCGGGCCGGTTAATCCACGCCTTAATGTCAGGGATCAGAACCTTTACACGGGCCCCAGGTGCCCCGTCCTGTATGGCGTCCCATTCATTTTGCCAAGAAATCAAAGTTTTTTCCCTTTCTTCTTCCTTATTGCTTGTCGGTTCCGTCAACAAGCGACGACGTTCGTCGGCCTTCAGGTCCCAAGGGATCGTACCAGCCAGTACAAGGACAGCCGCCGTGCTGACCGTCTTGTAAGCCTTCGTAATCCGTAAAGCCGCGATGCGTTGGGTCTTGCGCATCAGCGCCCTGTTGCGGGTTAGAAGAGTCAGTTCGGTTAGTGGCCACACAGGGGCCGCAAATAACATAATCGACTCGGCAACCGACATAAGAAGGCGTCGCGTTGATTCTCGCGGTCCGAATGTATTCGGCATCAGCCGGGCGATGTCGTGTGAAACTTTAGTGGCTTTCTCTGCAGCCAAGCGGAGATGAGGTGTTTCTCGCAGGCCTCTGTCCAGGTACATTTCCAGATAGCGGGCTGATTGAACCACTCGAATATCCTAGCCGTTCAAGATTAGCTTTAGGAGAGCGCACCCTCTTGGGCCAAGGAGGATGACTCCCTCGCTTTTGGTAGGGGCTAGCGTCAAACCCGCTCCCCTCATCCAGACGGAAATCTCGGCCAGGGCGTCATTGGCTCTAAGCTCTAACGATTCTTGCTGCTGGTCCCCTATTATCTACCTATATATCCCCTGTTCCGTCTTGTAATGCTTTGATTCGTCATACGATTACCGTAATTCGTTTTCCCGCCCTTGATGTCGGATGCCCATAGTCCCATGCTGACTGAGAGTGGGGCATTACCAGCTGGTGTAGGTGTCTGGAGGTGCTTCGTGGTAAACTAAAAATATGATCAGAATTAGGTGGCATGTATACATATGGTGTTCAAAACGTATCGCGACATTTGTGTTTTTTCAAAAATTATTCATTTATTCATGAATATCTATTTTGTCCCCTTCAAAGTAATCCCCATGAGATATTATACACTTGTGCCAACGGTTTTTTCCAATCTTCGAAGCACTTCAAAAAACAATTTTTTTTAATCATGTTCAGCTCCTCCTTCGATGCCGTCTTTATCTCGTCAAGCGTAGCGTAACGTCGTCCTTTTATGGGCCTCTTCAGTTTAGAGAACAAGAAAAAGTCACAGGGGGCCAGATCTGGGGAATACGGTGGCTGCGGCATCATTAGTGTGTTGTTTTTGGCCAAAAACTCGCGCACAAGCAACGATGTGTGAGCAGGGGCGTTATCGTGGTGCAAAAGCCAATTTTTGTTCTTCCACAAATCCGGGCGTTTCTGGCGGATTGCTTCGCGCAAATTGCGCATAACTTGCAGGTAATATTCCTTATTGACCGTTCTACCCTGTGGCAAGAACTCATGATGCACCACGCCCCTGCAATCGAAGAAAACTGTCAGCAAAACTTTCACATTCGACCGAACTTGGCGCGCTTTTTTCGGTCTTGGTTCGTGCGGCAGCTTCCATTGAGATGATTGAGCTTTGGTTTCCACGTCATAACCATAAACCCACGATTCGTCACCAGTTATGACCCTCTGGAGCAAATTTGGGTCGTCGCGGACAGAGTCCAACATCTCATTAGCAATGTTCATGCGATGCTGTTTTTGGTCGCAATTGAGCAATTTTGGTACGAATTTCGCGGCGACCCGTCTCATGCCCAAATCATTGATAAAAATCGAATGGCACGAGCCAATCGATATGTTTAGGTCCTCAGCAACTTCTCTAACGGTGATTCGACGATTGGCCAATACCATTTTCTCCACTTCATTAATTTTTTCGTCTGTTGTTGAAGTGCTCGGGCGTCCGGCACGCTCGTCGTCGTTCACATCTTCTCGGCCTTCTGAGAACATTTTGTACCACCGATAAACGTTGCTTCGGTCCAAGGTAGCTTCTCCGTATGCCACAGTCAACATTCGGAATGCATCCGCGCACTTAATTTCGTTTTTCACACAAAATTTGATACAGGTTCTTTGATCCATTTTTTTGAATAGGTAAAAATCGAAGACGATCCAAAACACGTGCAAGCAAAACAGCTGTCAACAATTAAGTGAACATTCAAAATGGCCGAGCTTGTCGGCATAAGTGAGAGACATGAGTACCAACATAACGCCACAAAAAATCGAAATTCGAATATACGTAACCCGCGAAAATTCAAAAGTCGCGATAACGATTGAACACACCTCGTACATGCCGTGGATTATGTGACTCCATTTACCATCGGTCAATTCGTCAATCGCCTAAGGTAGCGTTTAGGTGAGCCCGTATACGCTTAGGTGAGACGGCAGTTCTGCTAAGGACCTGCTTAGAACGATTTTGTACTTATCTCAATTCATGCAATATGAAGTTGTTCGCCATGCCAGCTTAAACAATCATAATGTTGTTCTTTACGATGCCAGCCTACACATTCACGGATAAGGGATTCAGGCGTGCATGCGGGCAGGTCATATGCGGGTTCGTGTTGGCCCCTCAATGAGAACTGTGTGCACTCAATATGCCTATTACGTTAGCAAAGCTTCATCTGTAAAGAACACACATATTGGGAATTAAGCCTGAATTTCTTTTAGCAGCCATCATTGTTCGCCGTACTTTTTCTAATCATATTATGCTTTAAAATATTACACATTTGTTACTAATAACACAATTGCTATCTTTATTAACACTGTTACTACTGGCTCTAATAGCAGTGACAGTGGGTGACAGTATTATTTGATGCGCTTATTATTACTACCAAATTGTTTATCGTTCAGAAATTGGAGAATAATATGAGAATAAGGTGTACATATGTACTGAGTCACTCGATGATGTAATTCCTGTAAGTCCTGGATACGAACGTGTCAGCGTAAGACATATACCAGCAACATCTGCAATTGATCAAACAGAATAATTACCATAGTTATATAATAGTCGACTGCACATCAGTTTGCTTATATCGTCTTAAACAATGTTTTTGTGAGTTGTTTTTTTCTACTGTCAAATGTAAATCGCTAGTGGCCAGTTTAATTAATTTAAAGTGTGATTTGTACAAGCGTATCGTTGGACACCACCGAACGTCCGAAGTTGTCTGTCCCACTAAAGTGCGGGCCTTAACATCCAAGGCAAATTTAATGCTCATATTTTTTCGAGTCTCGAAAAATGTTCACCGGCAATTCGTCCCTCCTGGCCAGGTTGTGACAGAATCATTCAATGTTGGAATTCTAAAAGCCTGCTCACAAGCACTCATCAAGCTCGGCAAGAACTTTACAATTGTAGCAAAAATTGTGTTCTTTGCGCCAATCCACACAAGCGTTCTTGTTTATCAGTGTCCTGTCAAGAGAGCGGTTACCGTCTTCGTGAACCCCCTTATTTGCCAAATTCGACCCCGGCAGATTTCTTGCGTATCCCTAAACTTAAATCTACCTTTAAAGCGGAGCGATCCCAGCCTCCGCGCGCCCTTGAGTGTGTGGTGAGAAATGTATAATGAAAACTAACCTTAATACATTTTGTTATAACATCATTACGTATTTCAGTTTGAGGCGGCCCGGAGCATATTGAACCGACTGTATATATTCCATTGAGAATCCCTAGTAAATTTTCAAGGTTATCATAATTAAAATACAAAGGGTCGTGCATTCTGGCCTCTTCCTAGGTGGGTTATGGCTCTGTAAATACGGAGCAAATAGCAGAGCATCCTAAACAAGAAAAAAGAAGGGCAAATGCCTTGAGGACGATTACATTTTTGTGTCACTAGCTATCGAGACATTGGGGTCCACCAGTGGCAAAACGGTAAGGTTGCAGTGACGGAGACTAGCATGTACAGAAGAGTGTTCGGGACACCTTGTCCCTTGCAGTCTGTAGACGCAATGGCTTTTCAATTATTAACTTCACTTAATTAGAACATACGCTATAGTTACTCAAGGCGATACAGTACATTTGAGGATCAAGTCGACGTTCACACCTACACAAGAACTAAATAGTAGCAATTGTTATAATATTTTTTTGGCAAAACGACACCATTGCCACTCAGGGTGCTCTTGTAGTCAAAATTCTGCCTACGGAATTACTATACGGGGTACAGCCCACTCGGTAGCCCTACGCTCGTTACGAGTGATCTTGAACAATTCTGTGCCACCCGTAACGAGCCATTATTGGTCTGTCTCGTAGGCATGGCAGACTTGTGTCGCCATATACTGAAACTCAATCAGCTGGCACATATACAAGTTAGCCGTGCTCGCTCATAAAGTGATTAACCACAAACTACCTCTAGATTGCAAATTCGACTTCCACCACCAGATGCTAATGATATCAGAGCTATTTAAGAGTTTCTAGATTCAGATTGACCTTTACACAACCTTAAAAAAAAGCAGGGGTTGAAGTCATATTAAGGCGAACGGTGCCACCAGTTTCCTACTTCGTCTCGGTAAGAGGCGCCTTTAGTAGTAGTAGTATATTAGCCAGCCAACTACATCAGCATCGGCATCGAGTTCCACATTACCCGCCCCCATCCCGGGGATCTCCATACGGGCGTGTGTCCCCTCTCACCGATGCAAGTAAATCCAGATTGTCTAGCAAATTGTCTAGCCGCGGCATTAGTCATTTTTACAGCTCGTCTAGCTAAGTCGTACAAACAGTCGTACTAGCTTGTAACAGTAGCAGAACACGCAGACGGAGCAGCAGCAGCAGCAACAGTAGCAGCAGCAGCGTTAATTTTAGTAGCGCCGTAGAAGCAACAGTAGAGCATTCAACAGCGGAACACGACGCACGGGTCGTCAACGACGAGGTTGACATCGATCCCCACTCACAACAAAGGCGTCATGGCGGCAGCGGGGAATCGGCGCAGCAACTCCGTTAGGGGCTTGCGTTTCACTCAATCTCGCCCGATCTTCTCGGCAGCGTCAGGCGATGAAAGCGGTAGCGGTTTGTCGGCGTGCGCGGGGCGTCTTCGATGACGTCGTTCATGTCCTCGTCAGTGACGGGTGATTGCGCTCGGTGCAGGTCGAGGCAGCGTTGGAATCCGGACGATGCAAACGTGTACAACGGACTTTGCGTGTCGTTGTCCTGTAAAGTTCAACACACATATGTATAAATCTGCTTTCTAACTAAATGTACGCACCATTGACTTTATATATATATATATATATATATATATATAAAGTCCCAGCTTGGATCTAGAGCCTTGAGTTGTTTATTTTCAGTTCGTTAAGTGACACATTGTGATAACAGACAACATGGACAAATAAATTTGCCGGCGGGCTATGTCGGTCCATAATATATATATATATATATACATACTTACACTGATCTCGGCTGATTCTAGTATATTTCGAGATGTACATTACGTAATTAGAAACCGCGGAAACTGATTTAAATAAAATCGTTAATTGTAAATTTAGACCCGATCTCTCGCGAATGCAACGTAGTGGTTGAAAGATCGTATATATATATATATATATATATATATATATATATATATATATATATATATATATATATATACATATATACATAATTTGGGTTGATCCAAAAGTTCGTTCGGAAAGTTGCATGCGCCGTACTGCGCAGCCCCGAGGGAGGATGCAACTGTTGGGAGAGGGTTGTTTGTTTATATGGCGGTAAGAGCAGCATTGTATTATACCGTGTAAGTCGTTCTAATATATTTTTATTTTTATTTTTTCTTATATATAACCTGAGGTTGAAGGTAAATCTTGCATAAGACACCGGGCGATACGTTGGGTATTCGCCGCGGTAGTGTCAGATTCTTACTGACTAAACCCCCAACCGGTAAGTATCTTGGGGGTGCCATCCCGTACTAAAGTTGAATATTACTTCGAATAGCACCCTTGCAGGGACCAGCAGTCGGCGCTTATCGCCAACCTTGTCTTATCCCGCGGTTAGTCCTCAGGTTTGCTGGGCCGCCGTGGCGGCCAGCCGGGCGATCCTTGCCCGCTCTAGGTGGTCCTTGCGTTTCAGCAGCTCTTCCGCAAGCTGGGCTCCTTTGTGCCAGTGCTCCTCCGACGCGCAGATATACCTGACGAAGCCTTTCATTCCGTGTGCGCCGAGCTCTCGGGCTAGTTGTTGATCCATCCGCTCCGCTCGGACGTCCTGCAGCGCACTGCATAGTAGCAGGGTGTGCAGTGGGGAGTCCACGTCGCAGGCGGGGCACAGTGTACAGCTTTCAGCAATATCCTTAAACCTGGCCAGGTACTGTTGGAAGTCGCCGTGGCCAGTCAGGAACTGTATCATAAAGTACGTCGTGCTGGTCCATATCATAAAGTACCTGGTCTGTTGATCCATTCTCTTATTACCGGAATGATTTCGCGTGTGGGGGCGCCGGGTCGGTTTCCGAATACCGTGTCCCACCGGGCCTGCCACGCGAGCAATGTTTCGGCCTTCTGCTGCTCTGCGGCGAGTGTCGGGTCCGCCCATTTCCTTCTCCTCTCCTCGGCCTTGAGGTCCCACGGGGCTGTGCCTGCGAGGACACACGCCGCCTCTCCGTTAACGTCCCGGTAGGCCTGGACCGTCCGGAGCGCAAGTATGCATTGGGCCTTTATCATCGTGTTTCTATTGCACTCGGTTCGTAGCGTAGATTCCGCCCAGACCGGTGCTCCAAAAAGCATGATTGATTCGCCGACGCTCGCCAGCAGGCGGCGTTTGTCCTCCTTGGGTCCTCGGATGTTAGGCATGGGTACCATCAAGTCGGATATCTAGGTCGCGGCAGGCTTTTTTGCCGACGAGGAGGGCGGCCTCCGTCTTCGCCGGGGCGAGTTCGAGCCCAATTTGCCTCATTCAGAGCGAAATTTTCCACAGGGCCAGGTTGGCCTTGGTTTCCAGTTTCTTCGCGCTTGGACTGTCACCGCAACGTCGTGTGCATAGGCCAGCAGGTCAACTCCGGGGGGGGAGATCTCTGAGCCGCAGAACTCCGTCGTACGCCAGATTCCACAGCAGTGGAATCCCCCTGTGGCACCCCCGCCGTCATGGTTAGCTCTGTCCCGGCGCTAGTTAGGTCCCTCTCCTTTAGGTAGTCCAAGACCATCCTGATCAGGTTCTGTGGGACTCTCCTGGCTCTCAGCGTTCGCAGAATCACCTTCCATGGAAGGGAGTTGAACGCGTTACGTACGTCGAGTAGTATGACCAGATACAGTTCCCGGGTTTTACGCGTTGCTTTCCGGAGGATTTCCGCCTTGGACAGGACCCTGTGGATAGGAGAGAGGACAGACCGGTTTTTCCGGAAGCCAAACTGCCCATCCGACAGGAGTCCAAATTTCTCAGCGTGCCGCCGTAGCCGTGCCTCGATCACCGCTTCACAGGCCTTCGCGAGTGTGCCTAGTAAGCAGATGGGCCGGAACGACCCATTGCCTTTCGGCAGCAACACCACCTCGGCGCGTTTCCACGACGTCGGCCAGGTTTTATTCTCTCAGCAGCCAGGATGATCTCGGCGCGTGTTACCGGGGGTGCTTCCTCGTCGGGAGTCAGAGGTCGCTCGTACGGGGTTCGATCAAATTCGGGCTGCCTCGGGAATAGTTTCTCGAGGGCTGCTTTCCTTTCGTCGGTAGTTAACGTTGTCTCGCACCTTCCCTTGATTTTTCCCCGAACAAGCTTGTACGGCTTGCCCCATGTGTCTTGTTCCACGCTAGCCAGGAACTCTTTCCAGGCTCTTCCACTTTTGGCGATTTCTCGCCGTAGCAAGGCACGGCACTTCCGGAGCTCCCCGACAGCTCTCGCCATCCGGTCATCGTTATCCCCCACTAGCGAACGTAGCGTCTTGACCTTGCGGCGGGCTCGGAGGCAGTCTCTTCTCCTTCCGGCGATCTCTTCCGTCCACCAGTGTTTCGGGATCACCTGGTGGCGCCGTTTTGGGTGGACCTGGCAGTTGCGCAAGCCGACTCCAGAAGCCGCTGCAGTCCCTCGGCGTCAGCGGGGACGCCTGAACGAGCGAGCTCGGTCCGATGGCCTTAATCGTCGAAACGCGCCCCTGAAAACGTAGTTTATCCCGGTGGCGGGGTCTGGGTGGCAGGGGTGCGTCCACGCAAAACTCGATCGTTTGATGGTCCGACAGAGTGATCTCGTTGGTTAGCACTTGCCACCCGCTGATCCGTGTCGCTTGCATGGTCTGAGCCATTGTAAGATCGACAAAAGAGGAACCTCTCTACAAATGTCGGCTCAAGGCCGTCGTTCACTGTCGTGAGGTCCAGCTCGGCCATCCACTCGAGGAGTTTGTGGCCCCTTCCGTCGATCACCGTCGAACCTTACTCCGTGCTAGCTGCGTTAAAGTCTCCGCACACGTACACCGGAAGGTTTACGGCCCCCCAATCGAGCTTCGCAGCTCGCTCAGAAAGGCCTCCAGTTCCTCGATGGGGGCGTTTGGGCTTGCGTAGCAGGAGTAAAACCTGCCCGCCATGCCCACCTCCGCCCATGAGAATCCCTTCCCGCTTCCGTGTCTAGTGATGATTCCGGTGCAGTCGATGAATATGTTCTAATATCTAACTCACGCGAACTGTGACGCTCGAGTAAAGATGGCAGACTTAAATGTGCATTTTCAGCTTGTGTCAGATTGTGACCGACATGAAGAGCATCTTTATATATCTATCTATTATTCAAAAAATATATATATAATATATATATATATATATATATATATATATATATATATACAGACATACATATATATATATATTATATGTGTATATATAGATATGTATGTATATATATATATATCATTCTATCAATATTCAGTGTGCCGTCTGCTCTCGTCGAGTGCGGCTCGTTCGCGCCGAGCTCTCTTGACTTGCTGTGATTCTGCGCTTGGATGGTCTCACTTACGCGGCTGTGATGTTTCTTAGTGGGCCTCAGGTCTTCGTGATCGCTGCAAGTGCAGTAGGTTGTGCTTTGTGACTTTGGTGCTCAGCGTGTTCAGCTGTTGGAAGACTTGCCATTCTCGAACAACAGCTCGCCATTCTTCACGATCCGGCGACACGGTTGTTGTTTACTACACCTGTCTGGGTTTTCCCGTTGCACGTCTCGTCTCAGCCGCCTCTCTCGTTGCCGATTGTCAGCTCATTCTCCTCGCTCCTGTCCGTCTGCTGAGAGGGACAGGGTTGCACGTCGTTCTAACGACGCATGCCCTGCACGTTACCACATTCGCCATACCAAAATGGTGAGTGGGAGAAGCGTGACTGAGCAGAAGAGAAAAGCCGCTCTGTCTAGTAAACTTAAGGCGAGAGATGATTTGAAGGAGAAGATGAAAGAGAAATTAGCTACAGCTGCCCGTCGAAGTCTGGACGCTCCGAATGACACCACAGCTGTTCACGGCGATACCTCATCGGAGAGTCACGAGTCGCCTAATGAGTAGGCTGCTCCAAATATGGCCAGCGCATCTCATGCTGTACAGGTTTCTGAGTCAGTTACCGAAGCGAGTGAAGTTGAAGACACTAGTGCTGACAAAAACGACGAAAATGAAGCGTCCGAGGAGGGCTGGAATTTAGTTGTAAATAAAAACACTGCAAAGAGACTGGAGTGTTTGAAGCAGCAAATCGGCGACATTAGACGTTCATCATACAGAAAACCCAAAGGCCTCTTTAAGGTTGTATTAGGACGAAAGTCTGATAAAATTATAGATGAGGTTGCGGTTTCGGTAGCCGAACCATTCGGCGAGAATCTTCTATCTCTTTGTGGTAAACTATTCAGACGTTTTCCACTTGCAAAGCCTGAATCCAGGCGTGGCTTTATCCACGTATGGTTTAATTCAGTTGAGGAAGCAACAAAGGCCACGGCGATTTCCTCTCTTCTGAACGTCCCTGTGATTGCCAAATGTCACGTCTTAGCAGGGTATAGGGCTGTAATCACCGAAGTTGATAAAGGTTTTTCTGAGCAAGATATCCTGGAAGCACTGAGAGATATCGGTGTAGTTTCAGCCAAGAGGGTAACTTATACGAAGAGGACCGGTTCGACCTCGACGTCAGTTCCTAGAATTAAAAAACATTTTTAAGGAGGTTGTTTTTGGACGTCAGTTCCTACCGATCGTGTACTTCTCCACTTCAACAAGATACCGCCATCAGAGGTGTTTTTGGCCTTCAGATCGCATAAGGTCACCATGCACGCAGGGGCCCCTACTACATGTTTCAAGTGCTTAAGACTAGGCCACATTGCTGCTAATTGCCGCAATGATCTCGCGTGCAAACAGTGTAGGCAAATTGGCCATCTTATGGCAAGTTGTCGCAATGCACCTAAATGCGTCAATTGTAAAGGCCCACATTCTTCGTCATCCGCGACATGCCCTCTTCGGGCTTGTGAAATCGAGAAGCGTAAGGTCCTGATGGAATGTCGACTCATGCAACAAATTAGTCAGGAAATTCCAAACGCCAAAACGCTAAAGGTTATTGACTCGGCTGATGCAAATCCTTCCGTGGACACTCACGAGGCCTCTCAATCAGGACTTGCCACAGCTCCTTCGGAAAAGCCTACTTATGCTGCGGTAGTTCGCTCGTTAGTCGTTGAGACTGCAGTTGGTCCTGAACTACGTGTTAATCTGCCGGGCGTCTCTGCCATTCCTAACAAAGCAACTGTATCTACGACGAAGAGTTCAATGGAGTCCCGAAAACCAAAGACGTTCCCAAAGCGTAAACTAGCAAGTTCCTCGTCAAGGACCGCTTCGACTCGGAACTCAGTTCTCTCTGCACTGAAACCCGTTTTGCAAGTTCTCAAAGCTGTATGTCCGAAGGCTGCATCCTGTTTAAAGAAGCTGCTCGACGCAATTCTTCCACTTTTATCAGTTTATAAACAGTTTTAATTGGTATAGTTCACCTACATAACTTTGGAGTTCTATATTTTACCTTCACTATTATCATCTTCAAGCACAGTTACAGTGACTCTCCAAGAAGCACAAATATTCGTGGCTGCAAAGAGTGGCACGATCTCCATCTAAACAATAGTAAATTTGTGGTTATGCACCTAAATGCGGGCACTAAGGGTTCAAAAAAATCGGGTCAATTAGATCATTTGAGTAGTTTTCTAAGTGACGAGGGGTCCCATATCGACGCTGCGGTCGTTAGCAAAACATGGCTAAAGGATGTTGATATCCCGGCCTATTCAATTAATGGCTTTGACTTATTCGTGTCAAATCGAAATGTGACCAAGCTCGGAGGCGGAGTTGGAATTTTCGTTCGTTCTACCTGCAATGTTCTTTCTTATTTTGCACTGAGTAGCGCCGATGGCAACGTGCAAGCGGTACGTATTCATATAAAAAACATATAAACTTCGAAGGCTATATAGTCGGCTTCTACTCGATCAGTGTTATCCACAAGGAAACTCTGCTCAATATATTGGATGACATTTTGCCTAGAAGCTCCGCACTTCCGTGCTAAGTTCTTGGTGATGCTAATGTAAATCTTCTGGCTGACCCGCCGCCCTCAGATTATATCTCTTTCTTTTCTAGCAGGGATATGGTCCATCTTATCGATCGTGTTACACGTCCAATATCCGGCACTTGTATCGACCATATCGCAGTTCTTAACTGCTCCAGTTTTTCTATTGTCCAACCAGCGGTTTTCGATACCTTGCTTTTTCAGATCATCTTCCTGTCTTTGTTTCCATTTGTGAGGGCGGTGAGGAGAGCAAATCGTCTCATATTGAATCTCCTGTGAATTTTCGGGCGCACGACAAGGCTAGCATTGACTTTTTTCTAAGCCGCGTTCGTGAAGCATCCTGGCTCACCGTGTTTGATGCAAAGGACGTCGATTCGGCCCTCGAGGCTTTTCGGGACATTTTGCTCAACCTCTATGAATCCTCCTTTCCGTTGCGTACCAAAACTCGCGGAGACTGCGCGCCAAACAGATCATTTTCATTTTTTCCTGGACTGCGGCGGCTCCGCCGGCACGTTAATAAAATGTATCGGAGACATAATAAATTTAATTCTCCCGAGAGTAAACTGTTATACCTTGATAGCCGTAGGCGGTATCAACATGGCTTACGTGCCGCTAGAACTGCCTTTTATAGGACACAATTCGAGACGTTGCGTAGTGACGCAAAAAATCTCTGGAATTTTATCAATAAAACATGTGGTAGGCATAACCGCTTAGTAGAACTGCCTTCCACTTTGACAGTGTTTCCTGATCGGCCTGTTACTGATCCACAAAAAATTGCAGATGAGCTCAATCGTCATTTTGCAACCATAGGCTCGGCTACAGTTGCGCCTCTCTGCCTTGAAGGTGACTTATCACTTATTCTTACAGATCTATGGACCAGCAAGGGCAACTCATTCAAAGTCTGTTCAGTGACAGACTCGGAGGTCTATTTACTCCTAATCAAACAGCTCCATCCAAGCTGGAGCTGTGGAGCTATGGGGGTACCGGAAAACTTTTAAAATTAGCGGCGCTCTCTATTGCCAGTCCCCTAACAAAAATTGCGAATCTCTCCTTTTCCTCAGGTAACTTCCCCACACGTCTAGATTTTGTGTCTAAAATATTAGAAAAACTGGCTCTGAGAAGGTTTGAGCATCATTGTCCATGAAATTTCTGTCGTCATATCAGTTGGGTTTCCGACGTGGTCGATCTACGGAGTTGGCCCTCGCCCACTTATGGCAGTCTATTGTGGATGCCGTAGAATCGACTAAATTATGTCTCGGAGTCTTTCTAGACGTTGCCGCGGCCTTCAATTGCCTCAATCACTCATATCTCCTACAAATGGTTCAGGTATTGGGGTGTTCAGTGAGTGCAGTTGGTTGGTTCCGCTCGTACCTAACCTCAAGAATGCAGGCGGTGAGAGTTGGGTCGGTCGAATCCTCCTGAAGATCCGTAGACATCCCAGGGTTCTGTTCTCGGACCTTTATTGTTCTTAATTCTTATTAATTTCATCCTATTAACCATCCAGAGGGAAAACTTAGGCAAGCCGATCGCTTTTGCTGATGATACGACGTTGCTTTTTCGGCTTAATGCCTCCGAAATGTGTTCGGAGTTGCCTCATCTCTTATCTCAAGTGGAAACAGTAATTTCGATCTTCAATAAATTTGGTCTTGTCGTTAATGCCAGCAAGACGAACATTATTGCATTCCAAGCTCCTCAGCTAAAAATGCACCTCGACAAGAAATTCTTTCTATCAGGGAGAGAATTGGTCTTCTCAGAGACCACAAAATGTCTCGGCCTAATGCTGCACGAGTGCATGAGCTGGCAGGCGCATTTAGAATACATCAAGCCTAAATGCTACGCCATCATTTCAGCCCTCTTTCGCATGCGGCTTATCGGAGTTCCAGTGGATGGCCTTCTCTTGGTCTACAAAACTTTGTTCCTGCCAGTTCTCCTTTATGGCATTCTTATCTGGGGGAGTGGGTTTGAAGTTGTACTCCGTCGGGCTCGAATAATGCAAAACGATGCTCTAAGAGCCATGTTTGGCAGGCGACGCAGAGACTCCGTCAGTGATCTTTATGTGGTCCCTATATATTATTCCCTGTGATGTTTCCTTTCCCCTTGCTCCCTTGTTCCGTAGGACCTCGAGACGTGCCACAATATATGTAGGGCCATTAGTCACAAAAAAGTCAGCAAGCCCTTGTGTCTCGTTTGGCCGTTATATGGACTAGTATACCACAGAATATTCGTCGTATCACTTCCCTGCATTGTTTTACACAGATGGTCCAGAAATGGCTACTCACCAACACATTTCGACATAGTTGAGGCACACATGTTATTTTGTGTTGTGATTATGATTTATGATACTCCATGATTGACTTATTTTGTGGCTGTTTATGACTGAGAGTTAACCATTTATATTCTATTTTTTTAATTATTACCTATATATTTTTTTAATAAGAACTTAAGCATTGATTTATGCAGTTTCTATAATAAACCACGTTTTGAATCTTGAATCTTGAAAATATATATATATGTACATTTACATAAATTTATATCTAGTCCTTACAGCTTGTTTATCTAGCTCGAGCAAGCACTTATCAAGTGGTTTTGGCGGTTTCGGAGACCACGTTGCTGTATCTTTATCGTACATCATCTCCTCGGTGATGGCCGGCAGGTCTATTGTCACACTGCCCTTCCGTACTTCGTCCCAGTCGAGCTCTTCAAAGAATGGATGCTTTTGCCACTCTTCGTGAAGAGCCGAACACATTCGTTTCGAGGGCCGCTTCTCCAGCAGCGCCTCAATGAGCATTCGAAACGGTGTCTTTATGGGGATCCCTTTGGGATAGGGCACCGTCGAGTTTGCTACCTTGTCCCGAAACTCTTTGTCCTTCTTGTTGCCTTTGAAGGGCAGCATGCCGAAAGCAAGGTTGAACGCCGTGATACCAACGGCCCACCAGTCGAGAGCGCGGCCGTAGCCCGACCCGGTCAACACTTCGGGTGCAAAAAACGGCACCGTGCCAGCTGTTTCACGATCGACGAACTCGCGGCCGCTCCGCTCGCCGAAAAACCTTGACCTCCGTGGAAGAAACTGGCCAATGCAGATCTTCACCGTGTCGAAGTCGATCAACTTAAGGCCGCAACCGGGCATCACCATCATGTTAGACGGCTGCGAACAAAGCATGAACGAGTTACGAAAACGAGTACCCGACGATTACCATTGCCAAACATACACAGGTATAGCTCACTTTCCACAATAATAATAATAATCTTAGATTTTAATTATGGTTGACAATATCTTAAAGCTATGGAAAATTGTGAAAGGTCTACTAAGTGTCTGGCTAGAAGAAAATCCTGTGATCGCGAAAGTGCTCGACTTTTTAGAATCCGAGCCTGGAAAGCCACTTTTGATATCAGCCATGGAAGGTAAAGAGACACCAACGCCCACTATTTTAATAGAAAACCTGAGCGGAGAAGGGCATCAAAACACTACGGATTTACCATGAGCTCCCAAACTGCAGCCCATATAAACCCCGATCAACCCCAACTATGATCACAACAGTCATATACTTGCGAAATGTGCAGGAAGTCCCTAAGGTCACTCCGGGGCTTGCGTATGCATATGATGCCTGCGTCGCTTTCGGCTCAAGACGACCCGAACAGGCCACTGGATGCGAACCTCGATTCGATTACGCTAATCCGTTCCCTGGTGCATCGAAACATTAAACTAGTCAAAGTGATACCCAGAGGAGTCAGAGAAATATGCTGCGCACTGCGCTGAAGCACTTTCCAATTTCAACACAAGGAAAGACAATGCGTCTTGGGAGAAGCTTCTAATATTGCCAATACTCATGGTACGCATCCCAGCACGGAGGCACAATGACCGAACATTATGCCAAATCATCAGAAATAACGTTACTGAATCGCGATGGAAAACACTTGCAAGTCTCCTAGACGAGTGTAACCGTAATGGTAAACAGTACGATACACCACTCGATACAGATCACGATAGGGGAAAGATGGCAGAGCGCAAATTGGCTGAAGGCGATGTGCGTTCCGCCGCACGGATCTTGCTTTCGACCGACTCATTTGCACCATTCAACGGATCACACGGAGCAGGAATTAAGAAGAAAGCACCCCCTTCCATTAACAGATGCAAGCGAACACTTAAGATCCCTCCAGGCATCAATAACAACAGGAAGACACACTATACATCATAAATTGGTTTCTGACGCCGTCCGATCTTTCGCCGTAGCATCTGGATCTGGATTAGATGGGCTGCGCCCCCGACATCTCCGGGACATGCTAGACAACTCAGTACCCTCATCCGGGAGACTTCTAGAAGAAGTCTGCTTCCTGGTAGCCTCGGCACTAAACGGCAGCCTGCCTTCCTTATGCCTGACAATATTTTACAGAGCAAACCTTACGGCCCTAAAAGAAAAGGACGGCTCAATCAGACCCATAGCATGTGGCCTCACGATTCGAAGGCTTCTGGCAAAAGTGGCTATCGCAATCAGTAAAACTTCTACTCGTATAATAAAAACTTTAGGACCGAGGCAAGTAGGGGTCTTTATAAAAGGAGGCGCCGAGGCAGCCGTCCACGCTGTACGAGCATATATCGAAACAGACGGTCCTGTGCGGGTTCTAGCAAAGTGGGTTTTAGGCAATGCTACAGGGATCCATCACTTCTATCCTGGTGTGACAAAGAACCACTTAAATCGACAAATGAAGTGAAACAAGGAGATGTACTGGGCCCCGCCCTGTTTAGCCTAGGAATCTCCAGTTTAGTGGCACAAATGAGAAGCCCGCTAAACATCTGGTACATGGATGATGGTACATTAGGAGGGCTGGCAGAAGTGGTGGCCGCTACTTTACTCAAGGTTTTTCAGTTCGCGAATGAAGAAGGGACAGTTCTCAATCTTTTCAAATGCGAAGTAATAATGGTTGGGGCGGACACTAAAGAACGAGACGAGAGTTAGAGGTTCTTGGGGCTCCACTTAGTCCACAAAGTATTTTCAAGACCTTAAGAGATAAACGCCGCGCGTTGCTACAGACGCGACCTCGTCTGTTGGCTATGCACTCACAAGCGGCACTATGCCTTTGGAGATATAGTTTAGGTTCCCTTAAATTCAACTACACACTACGCACTTCACCGACAAGCCAATGTCTCGACGCACTGCAATCGTATGACGACTCTACGAGGGACATATTGAGCTGGCTGAGACGCTAGTTGACCCGAGTGCTAATCACCGGTTGTACATTGCTAAGCAGAAGGCAGAGTCACTGGTCAAACTGAGATTGGATCCAGGCCCTTGGGAAAAACATACAACGCAGAGAGTGCTCGACAACCACAGATGCAAAGTCATAGACCGTGAGATCATCGAAAGCCTTGAGTCTCCCACAGAGAAAGTGGTCTTCTTGGCCGCACGAGACACCTTCAGCGGCGGATTTCGCAGGGCTCTTCCGTCACCGGAGCTCGGCACTATGCTGGATAACATCTTATTGCGCATGGTGTCGGCTCTAAGAATCGGCGGGCAAATATGCGAACCACACATTTGTAAGGCCTGTGGAAAACCAGCGGAGAAGAATGGCCTCCACCCATTGAGCTGCATCAAGAGCCAAGGTCGGGCCCCTAGGCACACCGAAATAAACGCAATCATTCAAAAAGCTCTCCGGAGAGCGGGAATACCTAGAAGGCTGGAACCCAGAGTAAGACTTCAAGACGATAAAAGGCCCGACGGTGTGACCATCCCGCCGTGGAAAAAAGGCAAATGCCTGGTTTGGGATGTTACATGCAGAAAAAGAAAAATGGCGTAAATACACAGAGTTAGAGCCTAGATACAATTTCGTGCCGATTGCAATGGAAACATTGGGCCCGGTCAGCAGAAGTACAAGGAAATGTATAAAAAAAACTTAGGTGATCGAATACGAGCAAACACCGGGGATATACGCGAAGACGAGTTTCAGAGGCAGCTGCTTTCACTGGCAGTTTGCAGAGGAAGTGCCGCGTCGATATTAGGTGCGATGGGCTGAGAATAGCTAGATGGTAACCATGAAATAACGAGGATACACATTCACACCTCATAATAGTATTGTCCTAACATATAATAATAATAATAATAATAATAATAATAATAATCTACACTTGAACCGAGAGGTTTAGTGTCCGCTGGCGAAGAAAGACCTGATGGGGTGACCATTGCATTCTGGTCACTTGGAAAGTCCCTAGCTTGGGATGCAACGGTTTCGTGCACAACCGCGGCTTCCTATTTACACCACAGCTATGTTGAGCCGGGGTAGGTAGCAAAGCACGCGGACGCCAGAAAACTGTTTAAATATGCTGGACTGGAAACAAGATATATATTTGTGCCTATTGCCATGGAGACACTAGGACCAATCAGCAAGGGAAGCATTTCTCAAAGATGTAAGTAAGCGAATTCAGGACGTCACGAACGACCGAAGAGAGAGTCAGTTCTTGAGGCAAGCGTTGTCCTTGGCCGTTTGCAGAGGGAACGCGGCATCTATTTTAAGCGCCATGGAGTGAACTAATTATTTAAAAAACTCTGCAATAATACGTTCAGACCTCACAACTGTAACATTGTTTAACATGTTATAAAGAATAATAATAATAATAATAATAATAATAATAATAATAATAATAATAATAATAATAATAATAATAATAATAATAATAATAATAATAATAATAATAATAATAATAATAATAATATAGAATTGAAGTGCGAAAAGCTTGAAAGTAAACTAATGTAAGATACAAGGAGTAACCGCATTTACAACACCATAATAATTAATAATGCGTTATCAGAAGCATCGGCCTGGTCGATGGTGCACAACAAATGCACACAAAACAGTGTAGACGGCGCTACTTCTTGTTGACCAACCTTAATATCGCGATGTATGCATCCTCGAACGTGTAGATGCTGAACCGCCTCACCCAACTGGGCCAATATTAACTGGCAGACCTCCTGGTCCATGCCTCTGTTCGCCTGTAACAGGGCCGTTTCGCTAGCTCAACTGTCGTTAATTAATACGCATCCACCTACGAGTACGCAAGCTAGTTAGTTAGTTAACGCGTCGGCGCGGGCTACTCACTACACACCACGGTATGCCAAAGCCGGACGCTATTTTGGTTGAACGAAGCTAGCTGGAGTGAGAGTTGATGAGTTTAAAAAGTTTGATTGGTAGAGAGAGACGCATTTTGACTGGTAGAGAAATGTTTATTCGACAAGCTTGAGCCGCTCTACATTTTCTCTGCGCTGCACAACATTACGTTGGCTGATATGTGATGATAGGTGACAGGAGGGCACAAACCTTGATGAGTCGATGAAGATCGACACCCCGGATGTACTCCATGATGGTGAGAAAGGCTTCGTTTGACGCAAACGTCGAGTAGTACTTCACAAGAAATCGATTGTTTGTCATTGCGGCGACGACCTTGTCGGCGCACGCGTGCTTCGGCAGTTTGAACTTGCCCAACGGAACTAGCTTGACTGTACACGTCACTCGCTCCGAAAATATGCTGGCTTTGTACACTGCTCCGAAGCCGCCGGCGCCTGTCCCGCGTTTTGTATGCGTGCGCGCGGAGCAGAGGGAAAGACGACGGAATCATGATATCATTAGATATATGTAGTTGTAACAACATAAAAACAAATTTCCTAAAATCCCTGTCAGTGATCAGCGATCACACAACGACGCCATAGTTCTACAAACCGCTCTTCAAACAGAACATTGCAATATATATATATATATATATATATATATATATATATATATATATATATATATATATATTCACACACCCTTTAGCAGGGGGGCTTTATTGAGATCACAGAAGAAGGTTATCGCAAGTCGGCCTTCAGGCGGCGGGTTGTACATGGTTAAGCTTACAGACTAAGCGCCATGCAAACATTTTGTTAACAATCGCTCTCCTGGCAATCATTTTAGCCTGGAGATTGATTCTCGAACGAGTGTGACATACATTGACAAGAAGGGACCCGAGAGGCGCATTGAAGACCATCGCCCCGTGTTTTTGTCTGCACAATTAGACTTTTAAAAATACTAGTCAGACACATAATAAATTATATGTCCGTAAGAACCTTATTTGACATATTATGATGATACGAATCTGTACCTAGATGCTAGACGTGCACACGTAACTGTTAAAAATGACAAACGATTAGGCCCGGAACATAAACGCCAACAACAAATTTCATCGTATTGTGGACGTTTATTTTTTCACCAGAAGAGTGCCATTGATACGGTCGACCACGAACTTGTTGTTGACAAGATGAAAACACTCTACGTCCATTCACAAACTCGTGGCTCTTAGTGAGCCACGACTGGCATCTTCCGTCGTTCCACATGGGAGCTGCGTTTCTTCACTGCTATACACCATACTTGGTTTAGACATATAGGAGAATATATACCTTTTGTACGCTGACGACCTAAAAATATATTTCTCCTTAGAATCTATGTGCGTATGCCTAATTGTATCGCAATATTTGAACTCATCAATAATATATTTGCCTGGCATGTTGCTAAAGAGTCACACAACAGGACGGCTTCGTAAGATTTGCTGCATTTTAAACTTGTCCCATTTTTAACCATTTTTAATCGGGAAATAAGAACGTTTTCTATTCTATTACGTTTTATTCCTTGCTGCTGCTGCTTCTGGGTGTCCCTTAAACCCTATTCTACAAATGAAAGAAACGGCAAAGGGCCACGCGGTACGTAACTTGAAAGGTTTGTGCAAATCAACACTATTGAGCATATTTTGTAGGTCACACGTTTGTACTTATTTATCGTACAGTACTTAATATGTGACCAGACGTAAATTTTACGCTAAGTATAAAACTATAGCAATTAACGTTGTGCTATATATGTGAAGCTCGCAATTTCTCACCTCTAATGTTCAATGCATATCTATGGGATATATATATATATACGAGGATGGATCAAAAAGTTCAGATACACGCTTATAAACAAATTATCTCTATTGAATTGTCAAAGTGTTTTGATTTCCTTTCAAAATAGTTCCCGCCTGCTACAATGCAATTGTGCCTCTTTCTTGCCCACTCTTCTTTCGTCCCTCGGAATCGAATTGAATTATTTCTGCAAAATTTTATTTATTGTTTCTTTTCTAAATTCTTAGGAACAGGAGCATTTGTACGGAGCCAGTTCCGGCGAATAGGGAATACAGCTGGCGGAAATATAGAAATCGAAAATTTAAATAATCAAAAATCAGTAACCATGTGAGCGTCGGTGCACTGTCCTCATAGAGGATCCAAGAGTTGTTTGCCTAGAGTTCAGATATCTTGCGTCGGACATTCTCGCGCAATATTCCTTAGTTTTTGCGGTAGTACTTCTTACTGACGCAAAACCGGGTGACAAAATTGAGGAAGATAATCCTCTTGTAATCGTGAAAACAGTCAAAATGGAAACAACAGTAAGTTGAGTAGCGTATTTTAAGGTCGAATCTAGCAAGGTATCCATACAAGGTTCAGCGAACGCAAGAAATAAAGCCTAATAATTTGGAGCGGCTAAACTGAGCTTTAGGGATAATGCAGCGTGATGCCGTTTAGTGAGGACAACCTTTTCTGCGGTATTTATTTTGACACTTGTTACCAAAGAGCAGTCACAAGTGTCATATGTGGCAATCTGGTGCAGCTTCTGGTTTAACTAATATCAAGCGTTAACGCAGCATAACGCTCGATTCTGTCTGGCCAGACTTAGAGGATGCGAGTGAACTCTGGTTCCAACAAGATAATATCCCAAGATAGCAAGCGAGACAACTGAGCTCTGAGAATGAAGTGCCCCTGACGTGCGACCTCCTGTGGCGGGGACGTTCTTTTGAGTGAGGTTTCTAAAAAGCAATTTTGCCTCCCTCAAAATAAGCACGTTAACAATGCCAGGATCATCGCGAACTAAACAGCATAATAAAAATGTTCATTATTGTAACTGGGTCTGATCTAAATAATATCCTAAACACTATATATATATATATATATATATATATATATATATATATATATATATATATATATGTGTGTGTAGCGAACTGGCAAAAATCAATGTCGCCATACGTAAAATTAAATTCTGCTGAAGTAAAATTATTTTTACTGTTTAGATTCAGAATCCGGTTAAATATTGAACTAGTCAACCGTTCATCTTTGCAGATTAATCCAAGGGATGTGGACACGACATGGCCTAGCTAAAGATAGAAATACAGTTATGACATATAAAAGTATTTTTCTAACCAATATTGAAAAAAAGGGTTTGATAATCTTTAAATCCCTTATGAAGAACATATATAAGTGGCAATAGTCTAACCGAGGCGTAGAATTTCCTATCAACACACGAGCTACACTACCGCGTAAGATAGCGGATTTAAGCTAATATGGGAACTGAAAGCCATAAGCTTTCATAAAAGATGCAATTACCCGCTCGAGCCGGACAAAAATGTTATCCAAAATTATTTACAAATCAGAACTAAATCATACATTTAATTGTTCATCGTGAGCGTGTTGACCCATGCACGAAGTGCATTATTTCGGTTTAGCCAAAAGGCTAGTGGGAAACTAATAGGGCCGAATTAGCCGTTACTTAAGTGTAAGTTGATTACAAGTGTTCGCCGCTTACTTTTCCGCTGTGAATATATCTCTCCATTTTAGTATTTCTACTTACATACACTAAAACGAGCGCTGATTTTGTTAAAAATCCCAAGGTATCTCCAAAGCGCTTCGGTAATTACGAATCAATCGCAGTGACCAGTTTTCTCTTTAAGGTATTCAGGCTTTGGCTGCGCATAGGCCAGTATCTAAACATATAGAGGAATTTGCCTTACACGGGAACACACAGCACGAATTTCACGCAGCACAGTCCACTGAACTTGTACTTTGTGATATGGCTTAACTCATCCGCTGTACTGCGGACGCCGGTGACGGGCTTGTCGGAGTACTCCTGGAAGTTGACGACGACATCAGCACTATGAATGAGTCCCTACAGCGAATATCGGCAGCCCTCCCATCGCTTAGCCTAAAGCCTTAGTGTGTCAAACAAAATCAGACCCATTAAGTCCGCACAATTGCGTACACGCATTTGGATACGGCGCTTCGGTAAGATTGCTACGAAAGGTCGGACGGCGGTGTATTGTGCAAATTGAGAGCCGCTATTTTTCTTGTTTCTGTGATTATTTTTACACACACAGAGCTTTTATGGAATTGGCATTGAGCTTCTGCACCGCAATCTGGGTCGAAATGATTTTGCCCGTTGCATCGAGTGACGTTCCAATGACATATAGATTTCTGGGAGCGTGAAATCAGGACGCATTTATACGATAGAAGAATCGGTAAGTTAATCAGAACAATGTTTTACGGCTGGCCTTTTGTTTCCAAACTTTGTTATTCAGGCGCACGTTATTATCTTGATATTCAAGACGTGGCCGCCTTGCATTGTACAACCGACCGTCTACGCTTGAAGGGGACATCCTAGCAGTCCGCATTTTCCGGGCAGGTGTTTTGTAACAAACTAAGCAAATAGAAAACCGCGAGCTAGCCATCGTAATAGAGCCTCTGGACGTTACACTACAAAATGTATACGACAACGGGCCAAGATGTGCAGGCGCGATAGTGTAGCGCAAAACAAAAGCTATGCAAGGCCTAAGAAGGAGCGCCATATGAAGCCGGAAACTAGCATACCAATGTAAATGGGCAGATCTAAAAAAATACATTCAAACCTACGCTAGTAAACATACGACGCTGTTGCAACTCAAACTACCGCTGTCGTTACCCCAGTTTAGCACGTAGCGCTGCCGCAGGTGTACTTCCGTATCGCACCCACGAAGTAATTTCTAATCCCCTCCAGGGTAGACTACCTTTCATTTTTCGCTCAGGTACGCGCCATCTCGGTAGTAAATTTGCCGCCAGATGATTGGGCGTATAAGACAGTTGCAAACCTTGAAGCCAGCCAGCGGTCCAGTAATTAGAGGCTGAATGATGTCTGAGGCGTTGCAGCGGTATAGCGCGGAGCCGCAATATCACCTACAATCGGAAGCACATATATAGCGGTATAGCGCGGAGCACATTTCACCTACAATCGGAAGTGATCCTATGAGAAGCTGTCTGTGAACAAATGGACAGACTACACTCCCCCTTTGCGACAAAGAAGATGATTGAACCCGGGTAGGAGTAATGATACGATGATAGGCCAGAAAAGCAAAATGCAAACCTTAAAACCAGTAGAAGGAAAATCGGGAACCAAAAGAGTAGGAACTACTTTTCGGATATATATATATATATAGAAATAGTGCAATGATTGATGTGCCGAACTCTAGAAGAAGTTGTTTATATATATATATATATATATATATATATATATATATATATATATATATATATATATATATTAAAAAGTAAACAGTCGTCGTTAGTTCAGTGGAATTGTTGCAACTGAGACCTTCTAAGTTCGACGGCTCATCCCGGGGAAGCGTGGAGGAATAAGGATTTAGTGGGCTTGTGAGTCCCATGTGCACCATGCATTCCCCAGACCTTCTATTACAAAAAGTTCCACGACACCGCATGCGGGACGATGGCTTTGTTGTAGGCTTTTAATAGACAAGTATATTTGTTCAGTTACAAACTCTGTTATATATATATATTTATTATAGCAACCCTGTGCTCTAACACAAGTTAGTGACAAAGCTGGCATTGTTGTTGTTTCACTCGATAGCGTTGTTTATTTGCAAGAAAACAACAGTCAAGGTATTGCAGATTGCAGGCGAGTTTCGTTATACGACAAACATAAAATACTTGTACTTACGACATAAGCGTAAGCGATACCCGGGATGGACAGTAGATAAATAAGATCAAAATGTAAGCTGTTTTTAATTCAGATCATTAGTTTAGTTTAAGTACTAAATAACGAGACCCCATAAACAATATTGTCGTAGTGTTCATTATAAGGGTGCCTTTGTTTTTGAAATAAACTGCTTGCATTTTGATCTTTCGTATCTTAAGTCCGTTCTGGCCGCCGACACGGTTACCGTCGATATCATTTATTAGAAACTTCCATCCACAAACGACAATTTTTAAAAATGCTTATTCTAATTTATGATCATAACGAATGTAACTTGCAATCTACTCTGATCGTTTTGTTGCAGTCAAACGAGAGTCAGAGTGAAATATTGGGCCAACATCGAAGAGACACTAGAACTTTATCGCCTTAGAGGAGCGAGAGAGACCAGGGCATCTAGCACGGTCACACTGAAAGTCCGTGTGCACCGAAGCAGCAAAGACAGTCAAGCATTTGGCGCTCGAGCTGTCAGGGAGTGGAACACTCTTCCGGTCAGCTCGCGTTGTTTAAAATCCTTAAACAGCTTCAAGAGAAATTTAAAGTCACACCTATTATTCCGTCAATGATGAAGTAATTTCATTCCGGCTGCAACTTTTTACCAACACAATGGTAAATGTAGTAGGTTTAAATTACTATTGACACCTTGCCATATTTGTATATATATATATATATATATATATATATATAATAACATACCGTTTTAAGTGTGTAGAATAAATGACCTTATTAAAAAAAAGAACAACAAAGACAGCAACGTGTATTAAAATGCAGCGTATGTAACTAAACAAACCTATTTGTCTATTGAAGACTATCCTACAACGAGGTCGAACATGGAAAGTCTCAACTGCATCAGTTCTACTAAGTCACTGCATTTGTTTCTTTGTTCACATTGCATTCCCTCTCTGGTTTCTGATTGCAATTATTTTTACTTGTTGCCGTGCCATAAACTCCCGCGGGCGGCTGGCGCAATTTAAGACGCGGCGCATCAGTCGACCCGCGACGCGATCTAAGGCTGGAGTCGCTTTTCCATGGATCGATCCTGTCTCGGTACGCGACACAGTTTTTTCCTCAAGACAAGCACAATGTTGACGACCTACAATTGGGCCAGCTAAGGAAGCCTTACATAATGCTTTACACCACGTATCCCAAGATCTCCGCTTTTGCTGTGATGTTGGTTGGCGTTCTCGGTATGAGTAAACAACGAACTAGATGATAACTATTATATTGCTGCCATGCAATAATGACATAATAGCTTTATTAACCGATGGTTGGTTTACAATATTGCGCGTACAGAGAAAGCACACATTCACATATACATATATTCATCACGGTTCTAAAAGTCGAGTCAGCGGAACTGCTCTATCGCATAAGTCACACTGTCTCCCGCAGAGTTTGCACAAGCACAACGAGGACATTTTATGGAACTTCTCTCGAATACAGATCTTCATGTGGAAGCCATGTACAGCAAATCGTGCAATTAGGTGTCTATTCTCATAGTTGCAGCTCTTCCACGAACTACACGTCATTGCCTGGGTTTCATAAAAGAGCGGGTCAGCCATCTTATTCTCCCATTCAGACATGTACTCGTTGAAAGCTGCCGTTTTCGGTAACACGTGTATTTTTTGTAATCCTCAACAAATAGCGGAGTCGACGCCAGTAAATAGACTAATCTGTTGAGACTAGTGCGGCGGACTCTTAGGGCCTTCTTTAGAAAAGCGGCATTGATTTGGTCAAGCGCCTTAAAGTTTAACTTCGATAGATGCGTCCATATCACCTGTATACCGTAAGAAGCTGTAGGCGCAATCTTCAGGTTAACGAGATGAACGGCAACGTCCATTGATTATGAGGGTCTCGGATACTATAAAGGACTGTAGTCCTTTCCGAATTCGTTCATCAATGTGCCTCGAGAAGTTCGTACCTCGAGACGAGAACATAACCCCTAATTATGAGAAGTTCGATACAAATTCTATAGATTTTGAACCTAACAGTAGTTCGTCGATTCCAGCCAATTCCCCTCCACGTCTAAACTTCATTGCCTTTTAGAATTTCCAATTAGAAGATGCCGCCACCCTACTAGCGAAGACGCGGGAAGTTACTAAATGCGCGGGCTGTGAGTATATAAGGAGGTATGAGAATAAATGAGTTAGTAGTCGTTGGTGCGAGCCAGGCAGAGGACGTGTGTTGTTTGAGTGAGAGAATAGCGAACTAACTCGTAACGATCGCCGCCCAGCCATGGGGGTGGCGGACACTACAACTGGCGCAGTCGACAGGATCCGGAAGATAGAAAAGGCAGTGCAACAATGCACACAGGTCTGCCACCCCCACCTCGGGTGCTGCGATCCATGGACCGGCCAACAACACCGTCGAGAAAATGGCTCCAGGCACGGAGCCGGAGGAAGACGGCGAGGCGACTACGTCAGGATGGTGACGAAGCTGTTCAACGGAGATGTTTAAGGAACACAAGGAAACAGCCGTTGACGACGAATTCGGCAGCCGTTGCCGGTGAAGGCAACGGTGAGTATTTAGCGGCACTGCGGTGACTGGTGGTGAGGTGCAAGCTCGACGTTCGAACCCTGGTGTTGAGGAGCCATCTCATTCTGGGGCGACAAAGCCACAGGTGAGAGAAAAGCTCCTCCTCGAAGAGGCCTTGCGGGTCGAACTGGACGGTCGCGCTACACGAGGAGAGGTGCGTCACGGATGCCAGATTGATCGCAGGAGGAAACGAGTAGGTGAACGAGGTTCGAGAAGCGAAGGGCCGCTGGAAAGAAGCGGACTAAGGCCGTCGGCAGGGCGAGAACGCGGAGCGGGTGGATCGTGCGCGGATGGAAAAGCCACGAGTACGGGACAGTCAAACAGGCCCTAACGGCCGCGTTACACGCGGAGAGGTGCGTCACGGAGGCCAGTATGGATTGCAGCACGACACGAGTTGGTGAGCGAGGGCCGGCGGAACGAAGCGGACCCAGGCTGGCGGCAGGGCGAGAACCCCGGCAAGACAAGTGAAGAGCCGAAAGTGTGGCAAGTTTGGCTATTTCGGCCGGAAGTGTACGAGCGCGGCAGAATGTGCAGGCGATGGGCGTAGAGGAGCGGCCACGCTGGGATCGTTGGGCCAACGGCGAATGCCTGGAGGCGGCTGAGGATGAGCGAGCGCGAGCGGAGGAACCGAAGGACCACGCAGACGGGAGAAGAACGGCATTCGGAACCAGGTTCATGCGGTCGTGCCCGGCGACTGGGTCAGTATACGGTGGTCAGTCGCCGCCGGGTGCGCCACATGATGAACATGAAGACGACAACGCACCGCCCTGAAGGACGTCCACGGCGGGTTAGACGCGCACCAAGCCATTTACGGGAGTTCGTGAATAAAGACGGGATAGAATTAAAAACAAGCCTGCGAAGGAGGGGGATGTAGGATAGTAGTGTCCGTTAAGCAGCGCGGGCATAGACAGCGTCGCTTAGCGGCAATGCCGAAGCAAGCTAAATACATGGCGCCAATTAGATGATGCCGCCACCATACTAGCGAAGACGCAGGAAGTAACTAAATGCGCGGGCAATCTGTGAGTATATAAGGAGGCATGAGAATAAATGAGTTAGTAGTCGTTGGTGCGAGCCAGACAGTGGACGTGTGTTGTTTAAGCGAGTAAATGGCGAACTCGTAACGATCGCCGCCCAGCCATGGGGGTGGTGTACACTACAGTAATCCTGCAAGATCGTAAGAAATTATTGCAAATGGAATCGACTGCGAAAATATAGCACCAAGTCGTCTGCATACATAAGGACTCTACATACATAAGTGCCAACTCTGTGTCTCTTCAGGAAGGTCTCTCACCAGCACCGAAAACAGCAGGGGGCTAAGATTATCACCTTGGGCAACACCAATGGTCTGTAAGATCGCCATATGTTTAGCGGCTCTGTCATCTATAATAACTTGTCCTTCCTGTAAAATGCCTTTAATGAGCTCCAATATATTCAATGAGATCCCGCCAAAAAGCCAGCTTGTCAAGTATAATCGTTCATGCGGCCGTATCAAAGGCCGCTTTAAAGTCTACAAATACAGCGAATAGATAAGCCCCTTTAATTCGAAGTGCCCGTTGTATCGAATTTAGAAGTACAGCACATGCTGTCATTGTTGACAGGCGTTGTTTACTTAAAAGAGCGTGATTAGACCTACCGAGAAGCCGAATTGCAGTTATGGCCTCTACAGGAGGCACAATTTCCAATAATTCTGCGTCCTCGTCCAGCCCTGGACTCTGGCTTCCTACAAGAAGGTCACGCACCCGCGGCCAGTCCGTCGGTCTTTGCTTAGCCATTACCTCGAGCATAGGAGTAACCTCTTCGATTGACACAATGATTTGACCTATCATTCGCGCCAAGGTCTAAAGCAAGCATCAAACAATGAAAACAAAGGTATCAGTTCATTTATATATTATATATATATATATATATATATATATATATATATATATATATATATATATATATCCAAATAGACACGACGTGCCAACATATTTAGGCATGCAAGTTTTGCTAACGTGCTGTATTTTGCATAGATTTAAATTTTTTTTTGTTCTACAAAAGTCCTGCAACCGTCGTGACGCTAGCCGTCGTCGAGAAAGGACGTCCACTCTTGACGGCGCTGGTATATTAGACATCTGACGTTTCATGTGTCCATTGCTTCCCCAGTGGATTTTAATGTGTGTTGTGCTGACGGATTGGCGCGGAAGCGCGTCTGTCCTCTGTGCTGCTTGACGTTACATTGACCTGTCCTAGTTTGTGATTTGGACGCCAGGGCGGCCGGGCTGTGGGTTGGAACCGCCCCCCGTGAAAGGAGACCGGTCTCGGTGTTCTCCTCCGGTACCCTGCGGGCCGTAGCGTCTGTGACGTGCACGTGCATTTGCTGTCAACGTGCATTAACACATCATCTACGTACAGTGCGTGTGTAGTTAGTGTGTGGTGCACGTGTGGCACATCCGCTGAGAGGTACAGTGCAGCGATCGAGCAGTGTACGTGCGGTACGCGTGCAGGAAACGTGAGGGTGACGTGCGGATCAAAGTGCACCTTACGTGCAGGCGATATACGAGTGACCTACGAGCGACGTGGAGTGGATGAGCACTTGACGTGCGGGTACGTGCAGCGATATCCGCTCACGTAGGGAGTGTAATTGATACGTTCTGCCCGGCCTCGCTGATCGGCGGAAAGTGTGGTGGATCCGCCACTATATTGGACACTTAGTGGCCTTACATACTAGGTGCTGAAAGCACTTGTCCCCGACAGAGGGACAATGCACCTTCCCTGCAAAGTTGCACGAGTTGGAAGTGAACTATAGGCTTGCGGTTTTGACCCCTGGGGTGACAGTTGTATTCTGGTGTGTTGTCTAATTCTTCCCCGCCCCATGTCTCCCATTCTCCTCCGCCCCTCTCGGGGATCAGGGACATGGCCCACCTGTTACAGTACCGAGGCATGGGGGCGCAGCCAGCACAGAGCGGCTATCGAGACCCTGTCGGGGTTCCAAATTAAATACGATGCTGTGAAAAACACATCAGGTTGACGATAGAGCTCTGTAAGACAACGAGCACAAAGGTGCAGCTCAAGAACATTGCAGAGAAGCTTAGAATGGGCCTACTTGGAGTATCTAAAGAAGCTAACCGCCTCGACACATTTCTGCGCACTTCCAGGCTGGAAGCAGCAGCGCAGATCGAGGAGCTACGCAGCGAACTGGGGGCCGCGCTAAGGGCTAGAGACGAGGCCTGCGGCGCCATATGCCTTCATATTTTACTGCACAACTGGGCCTCTTCTGGCCGCCGGAAGCCTACGGTCAGTGCCCTCTAAGATCATTACAACCCTCACACAGTCCCCTTACTGCCCCAAATGCTTTAACAGCCGCCGGGCACTGCTGCGGTCCTGCAAATTTTGGAGGCATGTGAATTCCTGGCCGGTTATTCTAGTGTGAAGCCAATTAGCCGCTATTTAGTCGTCGGCAAAGCCCTGACATGTCATTAGACGCAGCAACTGTATAGCTCCTACATGTTGTGGTCATGAAACTTCTACAACTATCCGACGGGGGCCTTGCCTTTTTATTGTGTCAAGGAGCCGCTGCGGCTAATTTATGTGAGGATAGAAGTGGGGAATATGGTGATCCGCCTTAAGAAAACCACTCGTGGGCTAGACGTAAATGTGGGTAAGACTCTCACCGTGTGGTCGGTGCGGTTTAAGGACTCGAGACTGCAGGGAGCCGCATAGCAAATCCTTTATAACTGCCACATCTCGCTAAATTGGACACTCGATGATTTCGATTCGTTTTTAGAGGTCATAGGGACCTCCATCATAGAACACACTGGAAAGTCTCTAATAATGCAGAGGGATAACTCGCACAATGCGGTCTGGGGCTCGCGGCATACTACAGAGAGTTAATTTTCTCTTATGGATTGGATGGCCGAGCCCAGCCTCTATCTGTGCAATCAGCCCAACGACCCAATATTTGTGCAAGGGTCACAAATGTCTCACCTGGGTCTTACACTTACCGACGACGGGGGCCAACGTTTCCTGACATCATGGACAGTAAGGACAAGTGAAGAGTTGCTCGAAAATTATCATTATGTGACATTTCCAGTGGCCTCGCCAGTTACGCGCCGCTCCGGGTCGTCTGGACGGCACACCTGGCAGATGCGGTACCTCGACAAGACCCTGAACAGCGCTCTCTCGAACAGATGCGAGAGACTAAAAGATAGAGACAGTGATTAAAAAGGACGTTACCCACAGAATATATGGGGCCTGCCAAGCTGTGGGGGAGGGGACCTCCTCTAGGACCCTGTTGTTAGTGATCACCTAGGGCCTGCGATTCAGCGATTGAGGACGCACGGAGAAAGTGTATCCAGGATAACCAGCTGTAGTATCGACTATCCCTTACAAATAAGAGCTCTGTTGTTAGCATGTTATTGTTGCTAATATTTTGCAACACTGCTTTTTCACACTTTTTTTATTTTTTTATAAACCGATTGTGTGATTGCAACGAAATTAGCACCATGCCCGTGGTTCGTCATGTACATCATGCCATTCAAGCCAAATAAATCAAGCCGAAATTATCACAAAAAACACGAGTTGCTAATTTTTTGCAACGCACTTTAGTTGTAGACTTACTACTAAAAAGGGACGGTCTTAACTACAGGCCTATCTGCCCCCGTAACACGGTTATCATGGCCGCAGAGTTGATGATGAAGGCCGTGAAGTCGCGGGTGTACTCAACGATGCAATTGAGGAAAGGCAAGTCTCGCTCTTAGAGGACCAGTACGGGTTTCGTAAAGAAAAGTCAACTTTCCAGGCCACCAGCATGACACTAAGTCCAAAGAGGAGAGAAAAACGGCCTAGAGTTGATTCGCCTTTTCATATTGCTGGACGTAAGCAGTGCTATTTACAGCTCAAACTAGGGGTACTCCTGAATGTGGTAGAGAAAAAGGGAATAGCGGCGGAACTTTGGCATCTGATAGCCTTGTTGGCCTGGCTAAGCAAATCGTGAGTTACAACGGCATGGAGTACGTGACTGCAGGTGTGTATACCACAAGATTGCATGCTAGGTTTTGCGCTGTAAAACCTAGCGTACTAGAGATAAGCAGGCCTCCCGGGGTTTAGCTTGTCGCCTATGTCGATGACAACTGGCAATATCGGTCACCGCCAAAAGCGCGAGACTGTTGAACAACCAAGCAAAAGAGGCATTGGAGGGGGTTTATCAGTCTACTCAATGTGAATTCAGTCCACCCATGAAATCCACCCAATGCTAGCACCGGGAGCGAGCAACGAGCTCTTGCGCCGGTTACTGGATATGTAATGGCTGTTGATTATGTAATGGCCAAAACGCATCGAGTGGCAAGCGAGCTGACTAGGCTAATACCAAGAACAAAGAAACCCTGAGAAATTAGTGTCGTCTTCCAGCATCAGAGTCTGTCCCAATTCCGCCCTACGAGTCATCAGTGTGAGGCCCTGCTGCAATGAAGACCAGGAAGAAGCAAAAATGCTCGCATAATACCTTGGCCAAAACGGATAGAAGACAATATTATCTTATACCGAGATCAAGCAGTTAGACTAGATGATGCAATAAAGAAGACTCAAAAGAGCCGGGAGGTAAAGTGGAGTAGTAAAGTGGAGCAGCACGAGAGGCACCAAGGCCGTGGACGAGGCCAATAATCCCAGATCATATAAAACGGTACCAATGTACCAACGGTACCAAGGAAACTACGTGCTATCTTATCCAAGTTCTCACCGCTCATGGTAGCATTGTGAATACCGCTCATTAACCTGCAAGAAGAAGACTGAGGCAAACAGATATGGCTTGTGCGACGCAGGCGAGACCGATGGCGGGGATCACACGCTTTTTGCATGCAGGGCTCTCGATGTACAAGGCAGAAGGCTCAGTGTCAGAGACGTACACAACAGTACGATAAAAAAATCTACTCTTAATAATGCGACGCGGGCTCTGATTTTGCGGAAATTATTAAAAGAGCAAAAATAAAGATGACGAAAGAGATGCGGCAACGTTTGGAGCGTCGCCAGCAGACTAAAAACTAAAAGCCAGACCGGCAACTCATTACATACACTGAAGTTACAATACATATATTCCGATCATGTGGGTTAGAGAGCTTTTAGATTTTAGTGGGTTTAAGAGTCCCGCACAATTTATTACAAAGGGTGTTATTTATGCATTTTTGTTCCTGGTTCCTGTAAAAAAAGAGTATATATATTCAATTTAGAATCAAATGTGCAAATTCGGAATATAACGCTTAAATATCCATTATAAAGTTGGTAGTATAAAAACTCTAAGTATTTAACAGAAAACCTAATATAGTACACTTACCGCTGCAACTCGGGGGTTGCGTGATTCGTGCGTCATAAAGTAGTCGTGTATGTAGAAAAGATTTTCGATACCTTCCCGTATGGTGTCGTAACCTAGCGCACGAAGCTGTAGACATAAATCGCTGTTTTAATACGTTCGATCGAAACAGCGCAATAACACAAGCAAACAGATCATATAACTAGAGGGAATGCACAACACGTCATATATCTAGGAACAGTATGGGAGAGTATCAATCTCCATTTATATATATATATATATATATATATATATATATATATATTTGTTTACACCCCGTTATGAGTTAAATAAATATTGTATTTCCTATATATATACATGTATACTACTACATGTATCATATTATGACCATTTAGCGTGTCCAGAATAGCCGTTTACCCTGTTTTTTCATAGTTTGCTTTGCCGAGTGTATATCAAGTGCTTTAGGTTGCTGTTTTTACTAAGATAATTACTTGGAATGTTGGAAACAAATTTAGCGATTATCGTGAAAATATCAATGTCCAGCAGCGTTTTCTTGAAATGTCAGCCTAAGTTGTTTCTAGTAGAGTACCTAGAGAATTTGGGAGCATCAATTTATTGTTGTTTTTATAGTCGTCATAAAAACGTTTATTAGTAATTTTATTTACTACTGATATTCAATAAATGAAAACACATTAGCCGAAATAGAATCTATCTATCTAAACAAGAACAATGTGTTATCGTCAAAGGAGGTATATATATATATATATGTCAACGGCAACAGGGTAACCTTGATGCATCGGATGAAGTCCAGTGCTAGTAGTGTTGCCTGCTCCATGCCGTAGTGCTCTCTCGGAAACCGTGACACAAGCACCTTGCGATTGCACGTTACGAATATCGATAACGAACGTTTTGTATTTGACATAGGCCTGCAAACGATTGTGAATATCAAAGTATGGATAACCAGTTTAGATACATGCCTACAATGTAGTCTACGTAAAAACGTCTAATATACCGTTAGATTATTCATCGTTTCATAGATGCAAAATGATATAATTGCTAGATGCTAGTGATGATGACGATGATGATGATGATGGAGTATACAGTTGCTAGAGTACAACCGCCTGCTTTGCTGTACATGTGACAGGTTCTACGCAGGTTACAGCAGAAGCCAGTATGTCCTACGTTCGTACAACTGCAGGTGCAAAAAAGACGGGATGGTTAGCCTAACGGGTAACCGCGTATGGCCGGATGACTCTATTGGCAGCTATGACAGCATGCTAAAATCTAGTTACCACAGAGTGCGGTGGCTAAGTGCCTCTGTTAGTAGGCTGACACTCAGCACCCGGCCTCTTCAGTACAAATAGAGGCCAACTGTTCGCCTTAACAGAGCCTAGTGATGTTGACTTTTCGTTTAGTGGCTTTGCTTTCAAGGGAAAATCGTCGTTCATATCAAGGAAACCTTCTCACTGATACGTTAAGGCAAAACATTACGAAACCTGTGTACACTGCTTAAGTGTAATTGCACGTTAGTTCCTAGTGTTTCTAGGTTGCAACCTTCTTTGCCTATTACGCCTTGGTGTGAGCAATGTTTGGCACCTTTATTAGCTAGGCATTTGCTGTGCAAACATAGAATCTTCTCACTACTTAAAGCTCATATTCATGTTTCTAAAGAATGTCAAAATTCCATAACATCAATGTTTCCAATACAATTTTTCTGTACCATTAGACAATCACGTCTTTTTCGAGCCTAAAAGCGAATTCATATATAAGTCACATCAGTTGCCAAGCAAGAACCACAAACGACTTTGTGAAACTGACGTTATACATCTTCGTTCTCTTTCTAATTGTGATAACTTATAATAATGAAGAATAGATAAAAACATCAAGTAATGAAGCTTACGAAACAAAAAACCTGAGGACATCGCGCCAATGCCAAAAACTGCCTGCGGGCAGACACACCAACAAAAATGAATTTCTTTATGTCTATTTCAATGCATTTGTATTTGAAATGGCTATTTTTGCACACACACCTTGAGTCTCTTTTTACTAGTTTTTTAAAGATGTGCTTCCGCATTCGAATAATCTTTTTCCGTTTCCTGAAAACTAGTCGAATATGTTTCATGAGTGTTAAACGTCGACGCTATATATTAATATATATAATATAGACGCTACAACTCCTCACAAGCCCAAAAGTAGTTCGTTATTCACATTTCCCTGTAACCATAACACTAAATAATAAATATAGTGTATACTCCCTAAAAAAAAAATATATATATTATATATATATTTATATCTTTGCAGCTGTGTATTGCTTCCCTGCAACAACAGACTAAAAATATCCTTTTAAAGGCAAAAACGTGTAAAAAATGTCTTTATTATTGACAAAAATGCACGCGTGTCTAGCCTATTCAACGTCCAATCACCTCTTTATAGCCAGAACTTGTAGTACCCGCAAGCCCGCTTAGTTGGTTCTGTGCATTATTCTTAGAACTGCTGCTGTGCTGGAGGTCGGTGGAAAGATGTTATGTTAGAAAGACTCCCAAAGAAGGGTCTTTCTAACCGTTATTACGGGCGGTAAACAATCTCATATGACGGTAAGCAATCTGCGCTAAGCAATACTGATATGTCTCTCTCCATCAGCCGCATATAAGGCACAGCTTTCCGAATAGTTACTAGGATTCAGTTAGATATTTTGGATGCTAATCCCAGCAGAGATAGTTTGGTGAGAAGCTGTTGGCTAGCGTTGGATACACCTCATAAGTCAACGTGATACAATGTACACTTATTCAAGGAATACAAGTCGTAATAGAAAGACTAAAATTAACTAGTGTATACAAGAGATCAGAAGTACTATCGTAGATGTTTTTTGTAAAATAATGCGTAGCAACGACGTTATGGTAAAATTTATTTGTAACGAGTCCGTCCTGAGAAGGGGCACAAGCAAGGACACCGTAAGATTAACGTGGTGATAGAGGCAAACAAGATATGATGAAGCAAAAGTATCTAGTCAATATACAAACGTTAGCTCTACTATTTTCTGGGTGAGAATTCAAATGTCCTACTACTAATACATAATAGTTTGCTTTGACATCTATCAATTCAGCAAACGACTTCAATTTTGTATAAATCAATTACTGTGCGATTTTCCACAACATTTACGAAGGGTAAACTCGCTCCACTAAGCTACGGTATCTGCGTCTATACGGTCGTTGCTAGACGTCGCGTCCGAGATCTCAGTCGTAACTGCGTCGTAGAACTTTTAAGCAGAACCCTATAGTATTGCCGACTTTTCCCTTCGTAACGGTGGTCGCCATGTCCATGGCACGTCTGAGTTTAGCAAGGCAAAGACAAACCAAATAATTGTCTTTACTGAAGCCAACTTATTATTTGGCCATTATTGGGCTTGCTAATCTAGAAGAAGGCTTTGTGCACGTCGTAGCAATACAATTCGCGTACGCACTGATGTTCCACGTGGGTGGTGCTCGATTTACCCTACCTTTATTCGCGCTTGTTTGCTTAATTGCCTACCCTGCACGTTGAGCCTCCTGCTTGCATGCAACGATAGCGCCTTGAAAGCGCATATGTATGATTTACACGGTTCTTGTGCGTAAGAATCTGATAGACTGACAGTCTACACCGTTCATTGCAGATCTTCTACGTGGCCCTCTATTCAAGTACGCGCTACCCTACACGAAATTACGCCCAGCGTACTTATACGTACGTGAGTATTGCATACCGTCGAAACCGAGCAGGTCGCATGCGAGTTACAGAACTTGTATTCATGAGGGCTGTTCGGTCACCGACATAAAGATAAGGCAATAAAGAGACCACATTTTCCTAGGACATATGGACGCATTATCGTATTCATTTTAACCCTCTGTCGGCACTTAGCCAAATGACACCTCGCACGTGGGCGCAACTTCACAGAATCACAGCCAACTGGGCTGCACCAGTAAATTCGCGGATTCAATCCGGCTAGCAAAATTGACACAGTAGAAAATTATCATTGTAATCCCACCCTAACTACAATTAATGAGAGGCCAATATAGACGAACTTGAAGAGTGCATATGCAGTTCTAACGGTGAGTCATTATGTGGTGTATTAATTTGAGCATGCCTCAAATGAAAAATAGCTTTTGTGTTTTCTGTGCGTGTGACGGAGGCTTTGGAGGCGACCGAGAGGTGGCTTCTTTGCCTTCCGTTAATCAAATGAATACATGTATTTTTTATTAACTAATATTTGGTTTATGCACATATATGCTACAACTTTCCTACATTACTTGCATCAGCACTGTGCTTTTGTACAGAGTTTACATGATTTTTCGCATAGCTTGCATTCGCACGCGGTCGATATTTTATGCAACCCATTTCGTAAACATATCTTCAGATAAAATCTATATATCGCGAACCCAGTAATGAAGTACCTGTTTTTACAACATAGGCCCTTTCTCAAAGGCCTACGTTTTTGGTAAAGCAGAAGTTGCTCTGATCCTCCACAAAGAGTGGTGCCGGGGCTCACAGATAAACAAGCCGGCTGGTGGCTAGTGCGGTGGACTACTAGCACTCCTTTTTCTAACTGGCCTTGATTTTGTCGAGTATTTTCATATTTGCTTCAATAGGTAGGGCCATATATATATATATATATATATATATATATATATATATATATATATATACACAAAACCCCATAAGCAGCGTTCGGTGCAACCTTTAAATTAAAAAGGTTGAGAGCGAAATCCAGCGGCAACCGATGAGGTTCTGGAATATTATAAACGATAGAATGCCCTTGCGAGCTCTGTCTCAATAGTTTAGTAAATGTACATCCTGCGTTAAAATGATTACTCCAGGATACAAAATGTTGAACAAAATCTATCTATTGGTGTTGAGCTAAGCATCATTAATCTTTTTCGGAAAGCCTACCACCGCGGCGAAACTTATTTGCTTTAGTTTTTTA
>QVRM01003780.1:0-60495 GCA_003439945.1 Dermanyssus gallinae | reverse complement strand
GCAATTCATCATGTCGTTCGATGAGCCTGTGCATATCAATACATCACCACGTTTCAAGTATTCGCATACTCAAATAAACTGATTTACTGAAAATGAGAGAGTTGAATAACCGACAGAACTCTCTAGAACTACATAAGAGCAATATGTATGCATAACAACCAAGAAATGCTGTGGTTAATTTCCTTACCATTTTTCGTTGGATTTGATTACATTGGCGACCTCTTCTTCTGTAAATGCTCGATAATCACAAATATTCTCCCTTGGAGGTAGTAGGAGGTCACCTCCGTATAGGCGCGAGAATGAAGTATCAACTCATTGTCATTGATTAATGTATTTGGTGGAGTAGGCCGTTTTGGGAAGAGTATCCATGGTAATTAATTTTCTTGTAGGGAGCCACATGCAAAGTATTTCTAGAACAGGTACAACAGAAAATAATTTAATATATCTGTTTTTGCTCGACAAGTAACAACGCCATAATTTAAAACGCATCCGTGAGCTGCCAAGAATCAGATGAATATAATATATGGTAGCAAGACCTAGTCTAGAGCGTTACTTTAAATATAAGGTTCATAGATGAGAATTTAAGTGCTTTAATTATAATAATGTATGATAATGGGCGAGGATATGCACAAAGAGTTCTATGTAGAGTAAGTGCGCTTCCGACAAAGACATACCACCTTTTTACTAGCCTACGCAGAGCACAATGTGTATGCCTTGTGGCATATATTGAAATACAATGATGTACGTCCTCCACAACTGCAATGAAGCATATTTCCCAGAGGAATTTCTTCCAGCTCGCTTTGATCTGGAGGGCAAACAAGGTTAACATGCTTTTATCTTTCGGACCACGAGACTCCTGGGGAATCCCGTAACTCAGAGACGTGCGCTGAGCAGAGCTTGCCCCTGAAGTAAAGGGGTGACCAATTACTATGAGAACAAAAAACACTAATACTAAGCTTGTTTTTGCATTACAAGGCAAACACTCCGCAGCATTAGTTAACTTTTTGGGATGATTCACAGCAAAGATTTAACGTCCACGGAATTGCTTTTCGCATTGCTTCATAAACAGACCCCATGAACACAGATGTGCAACGGTGGGGCTCGAACCCGTGCATATATATCTTCTCCGGTAGCGAGGCGCAGGCGAATACTTCACGCCACCCGGCTCGATCCGCAGTATCAGTATAACCGCTATAGTGCTATCAGGTGTGTGTGTATAAGCTAACGTCTCGGATATATATTCCGTAATAAACATGGTAAATTTGTATAGCTATCATAAGAACACCCTCAATTGGGTTTTGGGTTAGAGGCTGCTTGCTAGTGCTATTTAAAGAAAGGTCTGAAATAGTTCCTACGGTCTTGTACCAGTCGTTGTAACTGCCCAATAGAACAAGGCAACGCGATATTGAAGATACTTCTACTCGACTGAAAGACGTGCAACCTACAGCACAACTTGACTATGCCGGCGCTTAACGACATTAATGTTATTGATGCCTAGCTAAACTCGAGTTTGGATCCACCCATAACCCCATTTGATGCCAGACAAACGGCTTCACTTGTAAAACATAGACAGAATGGAGAGAAGATCGCCCATGACTACTATGGTTTTATATATATATTGGTTACTTGCTCCCTGATTTTTGTCCGATCATAGTCGCATATAGCCCGCTCCGGCATTTACCTTGTCTATTTTGGAAACCATAAAAACCAATTTAAGAGTGGCTTGGCCCAGGTCGTGAACCTCCAGGCCTTCCGAATGCAAGGCCATAGCTTTGCCACTAAGCTACATTGCTTGCTGAAGGCAATTTATGTGAAAATTTGGCAGATTTAATTTAATGTTTTAATGAAACCTTTTTATATACCTGTTTACTTATAGGACTTCTCACTACGCGGCCAAGTCTTTCCTGGCTGTGGTGGACACCAATATGACCAATAGACATAAAGTTACTGTCCATTCTAGAATCATTGTCGATACTCACATATCAGGTTCGTTCAAGCTGTTCACAACGCGGCTCGCCAGTGGCCTACGTTTTGCTATGGTCCTCCTCTAAAGAAGCGCTCGATATGCAGGCTCTTTTCAGGCTGCTTGACTGTTTGGTATCCACATCGAAGCCGTGAGACCGACGCCAGAGGGAGAAGTGTGAGACAAAGCGGAAATCAATAGCTTGTAGGTGCTAATTCGATATTCGTTTTCACATAGCTCTCCCTGCACTGTCCCAATCAAGTCTCCTGTCGCCATCAGTTCGCGTGGCAGTACCGGACGGTAGATTCGATTTGAACAGTCATTTGGACATTAGCTTTTCTGCGCGTATAATTGATGTCTTTGTGAGTTGAAAGTGCACGCGCGTTTTATTCCTTATGAGCGCTTGTACCACAACGTTTAGTGCTGCAGTTTCTACTACTACTACTACTAAATAAATCAATAAATCCCTTTCCCACCAGCGTCAGTCGAATAGGCGGTCCCCAGAGTGTGGCATGTGGGTGTCACCTCCGGGCTTACATATTCGGAATCTACTTCAAAGAGCCAGAGAGAGAGTTGTTCGGATTTTTCTTATATAGGACTTCTTCATGGTATCCGTCCATGCAATCGTTCTAGGTGGAACCGCCTGCCCTAGAGTAAAATAACCAGTTGCGACTACTTCTACTGCAACTTTACTACAACTATTTACTGCTATTACATCAGGGTTGCACAACAATAAAGTTCCGTGTTTCATTTCGAAAACAGCCTTTATAGTTTCCAATAAGACAACATCGCGTATACAACCTCACGCTGTGAAGCAGGTTCAATACGGCTGCAACAATCACAATCGAATGCTTGAAAATATACAGTTTAAATCATTTTTACAACGGTATGAAGAGAAAATCCTGCTAACCGATGCAATATGTTAGAACATGACAGCTGTAAGTCTTAAGTACTAATAGACCATAACTTACTGAGTAAGCCGTATATATATTATGTCGAAAGATAGACGTATCACAATTAGACATTTTTGTTGTAAGACAAATGTGTAACGGAATTGTTTATTTTTAGTATAAAATTTATTTAACTAAACAATATGAATTATCTCCGCGTGTTCTAGTAACGGCCGCCATGCCACTTGACATTGGTTGAACTAACTCATTAGATTAACTCATTGAGATCTGGAAGCGTTGGTAGAGCTAGAGTTCTGGTTTTAACTCGTTGTTCCCGCTTAATAATGAACATAAGTTTATTTCAGCTTTCTGCGATGGTCCTCCGAACAACTTCAGCGGTGTGCCGCCTGGAAATGTTGTAAATCAAGATAAAGTTCACCAACGACTTTTGCGCTACTACGCCACGTGAGGTGTCAGAATCTCATCAACGTACCGCTTGGCAAGAAAACTTCTTCCTCCATAATAACCGCGGACTTAAGGCTTCTTCGTGAGCTCTCTTGCCTAAAAGTATTGCAGCCCAACCCGCGATTAAGCTGCCACTGTGACGAACACACTCTACAATGCAAGCTTGTCAAACCGCTTCCGTCGCCGTAATTCTTTCTCGTCCATCGTTATCGTGGAAAGCGATTCTGGTCTCATCCAACTAGCATCGTGTTTCTCGGTGAGCTGTGGTGAGCGGTGCACGTACAGCGGGCCTGTAGGGTCGAACATGAATGGCATGTCTGCCGTCTTTGCCTTATTGCGTGCACTAGCAACTAATCCGAAGCCACACAACAACAGCAAAACGTCGGCGATTTCGTAAAATATTCATTAAGAAAAAGCGGCCGCTCTAATTAGTTGTCTCTCGAACCCTGCTAGAACCCGTTCTCTGAAGGAAGCTGTTCGTAAGCAAAGCAACGATCGGCGCGTGCAGTACCAATTTATTGTTAGCTCTTGTATTAAACATTGTCGCTGGCCGACCAACAAAAAACATTTTACTAGATATTTTCATACATGCTTGATACGAAACACATTAATACGAATAGAACGGAAGTGATGAAACCGAGATCGTATATCCGAGCATTTGTCCAGCGATCTAGCAATCTCAGCAAATCTCCCCTTATACGGCTTCGAGAACAATTTGTTAAATCTGATAATCGCATTGTGTCGTCAGCATTATAAATATACTACAAAATTATCCATATATTGAGTGGGTAAATTGTGCAAGTTGAGTTTGAGTTGCTTCCTATACGCACTAATTACAGGTGTCGAAAACGCAGCAAACTATATCTTGCCTATTCCGTTGTACAGCCAATCAGTTTTGACTCCCTAACGATGCATTTGATAGGCTAGCGTCGTTCAATAATCTGCTAGCGTGACAATCAGCCAAAGTTAAAGCCATTGTTGTTCCTGAGGGACTTTTCAGCGAGCGTACATTGGTTCTCCTCTGCTCGTGCCGACGACAAGGTAATGAAAGTAAATTAGAGAATGCACGGAGTTCAATAGAACTTTAGAAACGCAATAATTGATTTCGCGCACGGCAACGCGGCAAGCTGGACTTTACGCGTAAAACGACTTCAGCCGGGACGACGCATGTACTCAACAGTAACAAAGCAGATCTCGTGTGTAGTTAGTTGAAGCGGAACATTGTAAAAAATGCTGAGTCTAACGTAGATATCATAGTTCTGTTATGCAACAAATATCGTTTATATTTATGTTGCATTTGGTCTTTCCGTATAGTTATCTGATCTTATATTTTGGCGAGGCCGGGCTGGACTGTAGGTGATACCGGGCCGAGAAATCTTCATACCTTGATACGATGCTTTAGGATGGCGTGTTGTAAAGCCGGTGGCGCCCTAAATGTGAGCATACATTAGCAACGGTGGCGAAAGCAGATCCTGTTTAGATCGACGGAAGTTGTTTGCAATGCGACCAGGGAAATCCGTTGCGTAATTAGTACTACCTGGTTGCCTTCTCTCCTTCTTTTAAGTCTAGCTCTCTTAGTCTAGATACACGTATAGTAGTAGAAGCGGCTCGACACGACCCGCATTCGTACTGTGCTAACTTGTAAGGCCCTTGCGCAGACAAGCTCAGAGTAGTGCACTTTCCTGATTAGAATTCTGTATAGAGTGGAATTTGGTATAAATTGCTGCTCAGTGACAAATTTGGTGGCATGAGTAGTCAAACGCAAAATTGCATGTTGCGTTTATTTTGTTTCATGCGCTCACATTGTTTGTGGTCACAACCGCGAATATGTTTATATCAGTTTCAACTTACATCCGCTCGTATCAGATTCGCGACTTAGGTGTTAAGTAAGGGCCAATAGCCTTAATGTACAACGAATAATACCGTTTAGCTCCTCCGATGCTGAAACTGCAAAAATGTAAAACTATTTAAAGAAATACAAATTGATAGCTTATTAAGTTTGCACAGAATAAACACATTACACCCTGCGTGAGTAATAGAGCCTTTGATGTGCCTAGCCTCTAAATATTATTTGACATGGACATCGGCAAAAACACTGTTGTCTGTCCCGTAACAGGCAAAGTCATGCTAATTAACATTGCATTTCTTTATATATATGTTATTAAAAATGTGAGTGGAGCGACAATTGTCTCCTGGAAACGAGTGCACGGTAAATATTACTCCATTTCGTAAGAAGTGGACTGGGACCACTTCAGCAGCGTGCCCCGGAGAGACACCGCGCTTTCGCGTTGGACGTCGAGATCAAGGCGCTGCCTCAGATAAGATGCAGATCTCTTATCTCCGGTTGCGAGGTTCAGCTGTTTACCGATCTTCTGGAGGAGTTTGCGATTGACGTCACCTAGGCCGCCCAACGTCTCGAACGCTAGCGTTGGAACTTATGCGGATGATCTATTGACGCGTATTTCACGAGCTGCCTGGTCTAGGCTAGAGTACCAGCGTAACCTGCTGAGGTCGCCCCGCCACAGACCATAGAAGGTGCTAGTGAGTCGGTGGCTGTGGCATCCCAGACAAGCATCCTGCCCCAGTTGAAGGGGTAAGAGTCATCCCGTCCGGGCGCCTGCCATCGTCGGCGGAGAGACCCTGGGGCTCTAGGATACACGGGAATCTGCTAGATCCGAGAGCTCGGCCAAATGTGTCGTTAATACTGGCATGTCTGGCACGTCCAGCACTTATGATGCACGATAACCTGTAATGGGGTAACCTACAACGGGTTGACCTCATTTGCATTGGTGAGGGGAGACAAGATCACAGCTGAGGCAAACCTCTGCTCCGCTTCGGGTCGTTTTGTTGTCCAAAAGGGTGCTCGGTGGGGCGCTTTGAAGCGCATGCAACCATGCAATCCGCGGGTAAGCCGCGATACACTTCGTCGTGCAACAATGAGCTTCAGTCGTGTTGGCTCTGAGGGTTATCTGGGGCACTACTACAAGTTGTCTATATCTCCTTTTGCATGCCTCTTGTGAGTTTCTTGCACTGCACGACGCCGGCCTCGTCTAGAAGTTGTTGTCGATTGTTCGCAAATTAAAAAAGGAAAGAAACTATAGCTGGCTCTGCCCAGATGAGTGGATCCGGGATCCCAGGCCTCCCTTAGAGATCGGTAGTAGACCGCGGAAAAAGTAGGTGACCCTGGTAGCTGAGAACGACAAGCAACGCAAAAAGAGGGCGCGATAAGCGTCGAGCGGGAAGAAGTTTTTAGCGGCGTCCGTTAGCATGTTCTGCCATTTTTTAAGTGCACGTGCAAGCTCTTGCGTTTGGACAAGGAGTCCCAGAAGCCTGGGGGGCGGAGGTCGGGCTCTTCGTCCCTCCAGTGCGGGTGATCTGCGCACTGTCACCCGTAATTAAGATCTCGCATTTCTCGGGATTCGGCTCCAAACCAGAAATCTGACGAAAATTGAGCACGCGCCGGACTCTTCGGCAACCATATTTGCCTCCCCCCCCTCTCACCATCACCAAGGTAGCAAATGTTTTGCAATTTGTTACAGTAGTCGACTAGCTTTCTAATACTCAGGCAAAGCAATGGGGGCGGGGGGCAGATGATCATCCTGTTGCAGCCCCGCGGCCGAGAATATGAGATTATCCGAGAGGACCAGGTGAGAAGAGTAAAGGCTTGGTGAACGCGGTGTGCTAATGTTAAAGGCGTTCCTGAAATCCAACTTCACGAGAAACCCAGGTAACGAACGTGAATTTCTAAAAACATTATTGATGAAACTCCTGATCGCGACTATAACTTATTTTCGACGTGGTACATGGAAGCAGAAGCCCGGTTGAGGCGAGGGGGCGTTAGGCTGGCCAGTCTAGGTCTGGCGGGGCCGGGGAGCTAATCGCGGAGGTCTGTCAAGTGACCTGGCTGCCCCTGAAACGTCACCCTTAGTTAGCCTGAGAATAGTCTGGCGGACACAGTTATTCTTTAAAGTGCGGTTGCTTTTCTTAGTGGCCGGAGCTACGACCTCGGCAAGGCGCAATCTATTGGAGAATTCCCGCAAATTATGACGAACAATGACGGAGAGCGATTGGGCATCGTTACGGGAGAAGGGAAGACAAACGAAATGGCACGACAAAGGAAAGCGCATACCACGCGTGTTCATTATCATCGACTGTGACCCCCGAAAGAACATTTGTCAATGCCTCTGCTACCTGTCTCCTCCCGCGTTCCGTCTTGACCTCTTTGCTACACTCTGGATATCCTCGATGATGCGGGCGACCTGCTGTGCGTTGTTATCGATCGGTGTAGGGGAAATTTCGGATGAGCTAGGAGAAGCTGATGAATGTTTGGCTGCTAATTGCCTTGTGAATCCCTTTCTTGTGTTTTGTCCGTTGCATAGAGGGCAAGCTATTCGCTGCGAATGTGCCTTCAACCCAGTTGACCCGCCACTGGAGATATTGTTGGGGTCGTGCTGCATTATTATTGCATTATACGTTTAAGGCTCTTCAACATTGGCAAAACTTGCGGGAGGGGTCCTAAAAATAAAGCCCTAAGCTGGTCCAGCATGTCTGATCCGCCTCCTGATACGACTTGCGACAAATGAGTCGCAGCGTCAACCATGGCACGCATAGACCGCGCAGGTTTAGGTGCTCGGCGCGCTGTAGCACATTTTAGTCGGCGTCGTGGGGCAAGCGACTCCCTGTTGACGTAGGGTCTGCCTGTGCGCTTCTTGGGCTTCTTGGCGGGGAGTGGCCTTGGTGCAGGCACTCGCAGCTGCTGGGCAGGGTCCTCGGAAGACTGGGAAGAGAGGGGGCAACCTCCATACGCGAACAACGTTGGCGTATGGAGGTTGCCCCCTTGGATATTGCTGTGGCGTGTGTGATTAGGGTGTGGGGTTTGGTCAACTATTGGTGATCTCAGCTGTCGGGTGCGTTACTCGAACTTGTTGCAGAGTTCTGGTTTCGAAGAATAGCGTGTTCCTCTCTCAGTGATAGGCTACACAGGTGCACGAAGGCGACCCGGACGGATGAGCGCCTCGACAATTGATACATCGCGCCTGATTGGTACAGCCTGCAGCAAGGCGGCTTAAAAAGCCGTACTTCCTGCAGACTTGTTGTCGTGTGCACCGTTCCGCGACAGCTTCTGAGTGGATTCTACACTAAGGAGCCACACTATGATCGATTCTCTGTTCCCGGATATTTTGGACTTGAATTACAAGACAAACATTTGCTTGTATATTGTTAGCAATGGACCCTCAGAGAATTCGGTTTTGGTACACTGACGTCTCTCTTCTTCTAATGCCAACTTTAAACGCACTTACCAATCCCGTCAATAAATCGTCCTTGAGTTTCTCAAGGTTCCGTTGTTCTCGTATGTGACATCGTGAGGGGGCACTTTTTCCATTTGAGATGTCACACTTACTTGCTTGGCAAGGTTGGCTTCTTCCGCTTAACGCCTGTGCTTAGTTGGCATGCTAAGCTCGTTTCAAAAGGCACTTCGGTCTCCATTGTCGGGGTATATCCGTCATTTTTGGTCGTTTCCGTGGGTGGACGTTTGTTAAAGGCAAACCCTTCCAGAACTGCCAGACGGCATCGTGGCGGCTTTACGCTGGAAGTTTTTGCCAATCTCGATAGTCAATCAACACAGTGGTACTCACTAGTGTAATCTGGTTAACGTACACACCAAGTAGCGTATATTGAAAAAAAAGTTCTCTAAGGATCGAACCGTTCTGCTGATAACGTTTGCGCCTTGGCTATGTCGCCTGTTGCCACTACTTCACACCTTAGCATTTAGCACACATCGACGTTTGTTCGCCACCCGTAAACAAAGATGATCTGCAAGATCGTTATCAATACTGACACGAATAGCGCTAGGCGCTGCCGAAACCACAACTCTTAGGCATTTTTCGGGGTTTATGAAGCACTTCAGGATCTATGATGCACAGCACTCAAAACTGAGTTTCACCAATAATATCTCTGGTAAAGATCGTTGCAGACAAGACACTCACTCAGTTTGAGCGCACTTAACTCACCACAAAAAAAATGTGAATAAAACTACCTTTTTTGACCGGGATAGCGTAGCCCGCGAGTTTAGTCCTCGTTGTCCGCCACCTCCTTGTGGCCCGTCGGGTAAATTGCCTCCGTCTACTGTGGTAAAAACTGTAGATGATGAGCGGTTCTTCACGCTTGTATGTCGCGTTGGTAAGCTCTCCGCTGTCTTGCGGCAAGCTGTGAAGACAAGGGTAATTTCTTCGGTGTACATAACGACATTATCTGCCGGACGTAAGACGAGATGCTCCTATGTTCCAGAGTCGTTAAAGCTGCCCCCAGTTTTCTTTAAAAAATATTGAGAGCTTTCTTCACATCGAGATTACAAGAAAAACGAACAATCGGATCTTGAGAGATTTTATTGTCTCCTAGTCCGTCCTCCTTAGAATCCGTTGGAGGGCGTCCATAATTGACTGGCCCCGTCAAAAGCGACAGTGGTCATCCGGTAAAGAATCTTTGCATTTAGGCGTTCAATAATTATATATCCAAAACGTTTGCTTACTGTGCCCAGTAAACAAATTAGTCTGAAGTGTCTAGTGCACAAATTAATTAACTGTGTCTAGTAGGCAAATTAGGAAGTAGAGTCCGGCCCCAGAATTAGCGCGAGGGGCGCCCGCTTCCATTGCGTGGGGTACATTCTATGTGTTAACAGTTGGGGCTATGACCGCCAACTCCTACAGATGTTGTCGTGCCATATGTCAAATGACCCCGGGCGGCACGGCGTCGGGGTCGAGTGTCTTTCCGGAGGCCATTTTGTCGGCGTTTGAGATTTCCGTTACCGTGACTGGTGGAGTGTCATCTGGGCAGACGAAATATGTCTGCGACGTTGTAGCCTGCTTAGTTGCAGCGTTCTTTATACCGCTGCTTCCTGACGATACCACCGAGCTTGCAACGCCTGGGCCCGATAGGCTGGATACCACATGCCCTCAGTCCTGTCGCCGGCCACGTTACAGGTTATGCACTACGGAGTCATGGTTTCGTAGGCGCGCACTGTGTGGACGGTAGACCCATAGCTGCGGCGATCGCCGCTTTTGTCCGCCGTGCACGCTTCTGTGCGGTGGCCAGGCCTTTTAGCAGCGGTAGCACGTTGGTAGCCGAATATATACACAAACCGACAAGGCCGGCAAGTCCACGCAGGGTCATCGTCCACGTCTGCTGCCGCGACCGCCCAACAAGACAGGTGGGAGGGAAGCGCCAAGTCAGACGTTTATTCTCGGAGTTCGTTATACAAAGCAATACAAAGGCAGGCCCGCAGACGTTAAATGTTTGCTGAGACTGAGCCCGAAAACGTTTTAGACATCCTTTCTTGGACGCAGGGGAAAAACCACCTACAGCAAAAACCACCTGGTGATCGAAACGAAAACAATGGCACTCTGGCGGCGGGCAACGGGCAGAACGGGCACGCTTCCGCAGCGGCCCAGCGGCAGAGAGTATCACAGCCCAGCACGGAATCAAAAAGTTGCTAGCACAACACTACACTGAGATCACCGTAGCAGCAAGGATAAAGCACGGGACATCAACCAGATCCGGTACAACCATCTGTGTTAGAAATGTACGTTCGTTCTCGACGATGGTGAGAACGAGACTACTCTAGAACAAAACTACCTGCAAAGTTTCTAAATGCAATAGATGCTTCTCGCCCGTCGATAGTGATGACGATGATGATGATGATTATGATTATAGATAGGGACAATGACGGTGGCACGGTGGTCGGTGGTGGTGAAGATGATGATGATGATGATGTCGATGATGGTTGCCATCACGACGGCGTCTGTGCCGACTCGAAGGGGTAGACAACACCATCATGTTCCGTACCCTTTAACGAGGGGTGCGTGCACTGCGTACGCCGATGAAGAAGTGCCGTAAAACCAATGCAAGGCTAGTCAAACATCTATGGCGTCTCACAGAAATGCTCAGCTTGTCACGCAGCCTTAGTGGATAGAGATGGGAAGTTAGATCTAAATTTGTTCAAACGTCAACTCACTGTATCAAGAGTAAATTATAGGGCTAGCGCAATTTCTCTGTCAATGTTTATAGCAGCGTGTCAGCATTGCAAGATTACGACTACCGGAAGCAAACCGGAAGGACGATTTTGAAGGTTCGACGAATCAAACCACAATTCGCTTATCGTTGGTACTTCAAAAATTGTTATTATTATGAGTACATATCAGCATTGCAAGATCACAACCACCAGACTCAAACTGGGATAACGACATTAAAGGTTTATCAAATCAAACTACGCTCAAATTATCTTGGCATTTAAAAAAATTAACATATTATGAGTATAGGAATTCGTGAGAGTTTCAAACACGTTCAAGGCATCAAAGGTATTTACCTCGAACTCAGTTGAGCTCTTATGTAGTGGCAAGTATTGTGTATTTCGCAAGAGCAATCGCTGAAAGATCGGTAACGAGCTTTTATCTTTCGCAAATACTTTTGTCATCACCTCGGGGAATTCCCTGTATAAAACCTAGTCTTTGTCTCTCGTATGCCGCCTGGCCCTGTACCTCCTTCAAGATTGGCGTTATACTCTTTATGCCCCTTAAGTTCTTTTCAATTTGGATTGCGTTGAATAAACCGTCAATGTGGACTAACGGAGTCTAAAATTCTTGGTTCAATTTTTGTACTCGTGACCTCTCTCGCTAGCGTTCTCCACGCTAGCGTGTATTTTAACGCATCCTGGAAGTGAGGTGTCTTCCTTCTTTGGTCTTTTGTGTCTTGTCTTCATTACTTCGTTCTTCAGGTTATCAAACCATTGTTGTAGGTCGGTGCTTCCGCCCTGATCCCCTAAGTGGTACCCTGTTACTTTAAATATTATGCAATAGTATTCACCTTGTTATTTTAAATATTATGCAATAGTGTTCACCCTGTTACTTTAAATATTATGCAATAGTGTTCATTAGTGAAGCCCGGTGGGGTGGTGCATTTGCCTGCGCCTCGCAACCGGGGGAGACACATAGATGCGCGGGTTCGAGCCCCACCGTTGAAACATTTGTATTTATTGGAGTCCGTCTATGAAGCAGTGCGAAAAGCAATCTTGGCTAAGGTTCAGCCGGAAACAAAAAAATGTTCACCCAAGTTACCCTCCTAGACTTCTTTAGCAATTTTATATGCGAATAGGTTTTATAATCAGCTTTCTCTGCGTTGTTTTTCTTGTGGTAATTACTAGGCCTATGCTTCGTGCATGTCGCTCCAGAAGTTTTCTAAAAATGTTTTGCCCCTTTCATTAGTTATATACCATAGGCAGATATCGGTCTTTGTCCAGCCTAACATTAAAGTTTATTTGTCTGGACACTCGCACTGCTACAAGCGTACTGCTGGTGGTTTGCCTTCTCTTGAGCAATTTGTGCATGGTCCGCATTAACCCCTTTCTCAGTTCGTGCGTCGCCCGCCCCATGAGACCCTAAAACTGCGTCGCTATATTATTCCACGTCATCGCATCTGTTGCGTCTTGTGCCTCTCCTGGTCAGTCTTTCGCAAAAACGTTTTTTATCTTTCCCGTGAATTGTTGGAAAGGAGCATTAGTCTCAGCGCTCACCTATTTCATAATTTCAGATGGCAAAGTTCATAATGCAGCTGCCAGAATCCAAAATATAAAACAGCCGTCTCTGTGTGCAACAATCGGTCACTAGAGTAGCTTTTAGCTGCCTCTCAGTTATTTTTAAAAGATAACAGCCTACAGCTGTTCGCTATATTTATAGCATCGACTCAGCGAGCTTATTGAAATAAGGTAAAATCTAAACATGTGCATCAGACACAACTAGTGCTTAAATCACACCACTTTCACTAATATATGGATTCATTAAATTATATACGAGGTGTGTTCAAAAAGTGTCGCGACTTTTGAATTTTCGCGGGTTACGTATATTCGAATTTCGATTTTTTGTGGCGTTATGTTGGTACTCATGTCTCTCACTTATGCCGACAAGCTCGGCCATTTTGAATGTTCACTTAATTGTTGACAGCTGCTTTGCTTGCACGTGTTTTGGATCGTCTTCGATTTTTACCTATTCAAAAAAATGGGTCAAAGAACCTGTATCAAATGTTGTGTGAAAAACGAAATTAAGTGCGCGGATGCATTCCGAATGTTGACTGTGGCATACGGAGAAGCTACCTTGGACCGAAGCAACGTTTATCGGTGGTACAAAATGTTCTCAGAAGGCCGAGAAGATGTGAACGACGAAGAGCGTGCCGGACGCCCGAGCACTTCAACAACAGACGAAAAAATTAATGAAGTGAAGAAAATGGTATTGGCCAATCGTCGAATCACCGTTAGAGAAGTTGCTGAGGACCTAAACATATCGATTGGCTCGTGCCATTCGATTTTTATCAATGATTTGGGCATGAGACGGGTCGCCGCGAAATTCGTACCAAAATTGCTCAATTGCGACCAAAAACAGCATCGCATGAACATTGCTAATGAGATGTTGGACTCTGTCCGCGACGACCCAAATTTGCTCCAGAGGGTCATAACTGGTGACGAATCGTGGGTTTATGGTTATGACGTGGAAACCAAAGCTCAATCATCTCAATGGAAGCTGCCGCACGAACCAAGACCGAAAAAAGCGCGCCAAGTTCGGTCGAATGTGAAAGTTTTGCTGACAGTTTTCTTCGATTGCAGGGGCGTGGTGCATCATGAGTTCTTGCCACAGGGTAGAACGGTCAATAAGGAATATTACCTGCAAGTTATGCGCAATTTGCGCGAAGCAATCCGCCAGTTGGCTTTTGCACCACGATAACGCCCCTGCTCACACATCGTTGCTTGTGCGCGAGTTTTTGGCCAAAAACAACACACTAATGATGCCGCAGCCACCGTATTCCCCAGATCTGGCCCCCTGTGACTTTTTCTTGTTCCCTAAACTGAAGAGGCCCATGAAAGGACGACGTTACGCTACGCTTGACGAGATAAAGACGGCATCGAAGGAGGAGCTGAACAAGATAAAAAAAATGGTTTTTTGAAGTGCTTCGAAGATTGGAAAAACCGTTGGCACAAGTGTATACTATCTCATGAGGATTACTTTGAAGGGGACAAAATAGATATTCATGAATAAATGAATAATTTTTGAAAAAACACAAAAGTCGCGATACTTTTTGAACATACCTCGTATATCTTCATTTTCGCGTAACTATGATAATGCCGAAGGACCGAGCTAGCACTACCCAAAGGTAGTGGTCCAGCCACCAAGTGGTCTAGTGCTCCCTGAGTTTTTCGCTCGCGGGGCTCTCCCCAGCAAACTCGAAACTCCTCCAGAGCCTCATCGGAGGCCCTGGCCAGCTGAACTGAGGTATCTTCAACTCCAATCGAAAGTATTAAATCTTTAAATGTTGTCAAGGATCCCAAGTAGCACGATAATGATAAATCCCTAGCACGACGAATCCCTAAGCCCCCCGCGCTCACAGGAAGTGATGCCTGGGCCCAGGATGCAGATCCCAGGTGAACGTTGAGTAGCCGTTCTAGTCCCGTACGCAGAATGTCGTCGAACTTGTCGAGAAGGTCGGTCCTTTTAAAAGAATGTGAACAACGCAAAAGATACGTCAAGCGAGGAGTGGAGAGACTTTGTCGCAAGAGGTATAACGCCGGGTGGGCATCTAGGGTTTGAAGTCTGCTGCACCATCGGCTGACTTCAACAAGTTTTCTGCGCAGTACACCCTCCAGCGCCGCATCGGTAAGGGGGGCTCCCAGAAGCTCGATACTGTCATCGGCTGCTAATCGAATGTCGGGTAGTATTCCCCGCAAGCTTGAAATAGGCTCGTCGCAGTGCTCCTCTGACAGTAGAAAGATCTCGCATTTATTTGCGTTGAGTGTTAAGTTGGAGCACGCTCGAAATTCCTGAACAGTCTTGATGTCTGCCTGGATCGTTGCCAGGTCACCTGCCAACGTTGCGTCATCGATACCACGGTCGAAACTCCGATCGAAGCTTCGCCTGTAGTTCCGCGATAGCGATACAAAAGAGGGCTGGCCCACACGGGTCGCCTTGTTCTACCCCACACATCGACTTGAGCGTCTCACCTTGCCACAGAAGATTAGTGGGCAGTCTATACATCTGGCATACAGCTGGGTAAATAGCGGGTATCGATCTTTTTACAGCATTCTAAAGTGATCTCCACGAAGTATGTTAAAGGCGTTTTGAAAGTCGAGCTTGACTAAAGCTTTTCCTAGCCCTCTGTTCGATTTGATGAAAGCGGCGGCCGCATGCACAGCCGCTTCTGCGCCTCCTTTTATGCCGCACCCTAGTTGCATGGGAGCCACTAGCTCAAGAATAGCCGTCATAGCTTTCTTCATTAAAATCTTTCCGACCAGTCGACGCAGGGTAAGCCCCACGGCGATTGCCCGAATACCACCGTCCTTTTTTCGTAGAGCGATTAATGTTGCGCCGTAAAAAGTAGATAGCGTGAACTCTTGAAGTCGCCCGTTGGCTGCTAGAATAACGAAGTGACGTAACGCTTGCATCAGGGGGTTGCTATCATCCTGGCGGCAACCTGTGAGATCTTTCAGATCAGCCGAGAGCAAAGACCATCCGGGCCGCCACTAGAACTGCTTGGAAAACTTCTAATGGCGATTCGAATCTCCTCAGTCGTGACATCAATTTCAGACGCTGGGGGTACCGGCGTTGGCGCCTCAGGGTACGCTGGATCCGTAGGGTGTGCGGGGTGCTTTTTCAATAAACTTGCTCTAGTATTTGCGTCAATTGGGGCAGTCTGATCTGTAGAAAGCAGGGTCCGAGCAGCCGAAGAGACGTCCCCCTTGGACAACTTTGACTGCACGATCTTTGCTCTACGACTGACGTCGTCAGTACTTGTAGTTCGCGAAGGTCGTCCACTGGTTACGTGAGGATTCTCTTCCAGGCGTGCGCCTTTGCGAAATCTAAGTACATTTTCTCGTAGGACAGAGGTGAGCGTGCGCCCCTTCTCCTTTTTCACCGGTATACTAAACATCATTGTTGGAAATTCTATCAGCCGTTCTCAACTGTGCTGGCTGGCCACCGAGCACACCTCGTTGATAGTTTTTGACAGTTCGACGGCAAAATGTTCTCTTAAACTCAAATAAAGTATGTACAATATGGTTCATTGTATTATTAAACATAATTTTGTGTTCTCCTGCCGTTCTCCCGAGAGAAAAACTGCAACGATCTTTGTTTTAGTGCCGGTACTTAGCGCAGAGCACTACAGTTTTTATGAATTTTTTTACAGGAGCATACGAAGTGATAGAACCCGTGCACGATGCACCTAATGAAGACGTGCCTGTCATCGCACTCCTCGCTTCGGTCCTCAACCAAGAAGATTTAAAGACGTCGAGCACTCTTACCTCCGTCGCTGCCTCCGTGACTTTGCGTCGCCACTCTCCCAAGAACTGGTTAAGTGGCTTCGCCACAGGCATACGCAACCTAAGCCGAAGCATCTCCACCATCGGAGCAGAGTACGACGTCCAATACATACACGAAGCGGCATCCCGCCCTGATTGAAAGGCAGAGTACTTGCTCTATGTATAGTGTAGAGCACTTCTTAAGCAAACTAAATTCGTTTGAGAAAGGTGTTACCACACTCTGTCTAAACTGCCGTCCGTAGGGAGAGATAATATTATTATACTTCTTCCTCTTGAAGGGTTTCGCACCACCACCGCCTCCGCTGCTGTTTTTGATGTTGTTTTTGCTTTTCTACGCCGAATTGGCTTCGCTGTCGTCTGTCTCCTTGTGCGTCAGCAGTAACGCCATCAGTCCGGCCAGCTGGACAAGCTATTGGTACAGTTAGTCCAGCATAGCTGCGCCGTCTAATTTGCCGCATTTTTATCGGCCTGGCATGAGGAATGGGCGCACGTAAGACCCGGTGTGGCCACAGGGAGCTGGTCCAAAGGTCTGATACCGGACCTCAGGGTAATGGTATGACCGCCGACAAGGGGAGCTTTCCTACTGGACGACTCAGGTTCTGACCGGACACGGCCAGTTCCAGAGCTATTATACATGTCAAGGATCAACGTGGGGCATACTGCTCTGTGATGCTTTCAGGGAAGCATGGGACGCAGCACCAACCGCTGTGAGAGGCCGACCCATCAAGGAGGTGGTCGCCCATATGATGACTTCGGCGGAGGCATGGAGGGAGGCGACGATTTTGTTCGACGCCGTTTCGACACTCAAGACAGCCAAGAAAACGGCAAGGCGGGAGAGGTCTGAGCGGGTCTCTCGGGAGAGCGGTCGAGACGAGGAGCCGAGGAAGGGGGGAGGCGGTGGAGAGCGGCCAGGCCTTCATGGTCTCGACGCACCCTTACAGGACGGATTACAAAATGGCAACCCCCTATCCAACCGCAGGTAGACACGGCAGAGACGCCTCTCCCACGGCTTCCAAGTAATGCCAAAGTAATACCGAGCCTGGGGGGTGGGAGATTTCCGGGTTTAGTGGGTTTGCGAGTCTCACACTAGGCACGCAGGCTGCTAGTGGCGCATGTGCATCATGCATTCCCAAAACCTTCCACAACAAAAAAACTGCGCCGTCAAGCCCGGGAGCGTGGTGCATTCCGCCTGCGCCTCGCGACCGGGAAGGCACATAGGTGCGCGGGCACGAGCCCCACCGTTGCACATTTTTATTTATGGGGCTCCATCTATAAAGCATTGCAAAAAAGCAGTCCTGTGGACGTTAAATCTTGGCTGAGGTTCAGCCCGAAATATATAGATATATAGCATAGCTGCGACAGCGGCACCTTCTACTGAGACTTGGGGAAGACATATATTCATATCTTCAGTGTCGCTTAAATGTCGATAAGCCAGACATTTCAAGTGAGTTTGGCAGCAGTTGTTATAAAAATAGAGAACAAAAAATAGAATACCGAGCAAGATGGCTTAGTGGCAAAAGCCTTTACCTTGCATTCGGGAGGCCTGGGTTTGAGACCCAGACCGGCGACTCCTAAATTGGTGTTCACGGTTCCCAATTTAAATAAAGTGAATGCCGGAGTGGATTAAAAATCGACCATGATCGATAAAAAAAAACGGGGAGCACAGATGTCTTCCCGTTTTTTTTTCGATATAAATTGAGATGGTGCATTACCATCCACCCCCCCCCCCCCATATTTTTTTAAGAAACAAATTTTATGTCGTGATTAAGTATTTATTTGAAGTAAGTTGTACCCATCATACCAGCAAGTCACAATAGAGTTGAACGAGGTTTACGGGGACTCTGGTAGCAGCACTCAATGTAATTATACTATAAAACTGACTACACATAATAATAAAACGGAATATATATATATATATATATATATATATATATATATATATATATCTTATATATTAGCAAGGAGACTGTATCTAATCGCCAAATAGGCGGGTACACTTTGGATTTTCATGAACCCATTTGGCCATCTGCCAAGGAAAGTATTATGAGCTTCTGAATCCGGGCGATGTCATTACGCAGAGAGTCCAGTCTACTGGCAGAGACGCAATGCGCAATATCCTTGCCACAGGGAGAGGCCTTACCTTTCAACATGACAACGCTTGACCCCCCATAGCGAGTACGACTCGTGACACCATTACCCGGCTGCAGTGAGATAATTTGGCGCACCCCCCATTCTTATCTCACCTCGAGCTGTCCGAATATCATTTATTCATAAATTCTCAGACGGCCATTAGCGGCCAGAGCTTTATCACAGGAAACCATGTAAAGAATGCGTCAGGATAAAATTGTCTACAAAAACGGACTTATCAAAATCAATAGAGGAGATTTATATCTGCCGAAAGAGATTATTTTTAATAAATAAAAATAGTTCGAATTTTAGTGGTTAGTTATGTGCACCTAAAAAAACATTTGTCGGCCCCCGTATACGGAGTGGGTGAGCTAAATCAAGATAAACTGTGGCTTCAAGTAAAATCGTCATTTTTGTGCTATTAAAACACCTAGAATGATGATTTTTTTAGACTCATTGTGATCAGCAACTCTTCCGCACCTGCTTGTTTAATGTATGCGTTTGCTTTAAAAAGTTTTAAGCCGAGACCAAAACGGCGCGCACGCCCGTTGCATCTAGTCTCGCGATAAATTCTCAAATGCTGAAAAAATGGCAGTCAATCGCCCGTAACGTCTTCGATACGTTTCCGATGTCGTTAAGACTTTCGCTGTATCTGTGTTCAATATATATATATATATACATGTCACTTTCTCCCGTTGTCTCTATGCTTGGTTGCGGAACTAAACGGGCTATTTCGTCAATTGCCGCCGGTGTGTACGGCAGCGATGACATCAAAAGTAGAGACCGCGGACGCGCCATACGCTGCCTCTAGCGGTGCCCATCTAAACAACATCCGCCATCACGACACAGCGTGCGTCAGTCTGACACATATTGAAACAAAGGATACTTGTCCGGGCACGTTGTTGCTGCTGCTAATATTGGTAACTGTGTTGACAATATTGATGCTGTCGTTATTGTAGTGTTAATAATTGATATTGCGGCCCTTGTTGGCCTTGTAGTTGTCGTTGGTCTATAAGCGTCATACCGAACAATGTAGTGGTCCGTGCGTTCAACTACCAAGCATGTTCTTCTGCGTAAAACTGATGCAATGCAGCTGTTGTTAGGGCCATAATTGAACAACTCTTACTGTTGGAGTTGGTGCTATCGTTAATTAATTATATAATCGGCTTACATGCCGGCGGATATCAAGCTAGTACAAGTCATCAATCAATCAACATTGCTGCTGGGCTTTAGTAGACAAGGACACTAATCATAGTCAACAAAGTCAATACGTTAGTGATGATGATTATCAAAGTGATAATATTTTAATAAAATAGTGATGATGATTATAAAAGTGATAGCAATTCAATAAAATAGTGACGATGATTATATTCGTGATAATATTTCAATAAAATAGTGATGATCAGGTGGTGACAATTATATCGGTAGGATTGCAGGATAGCGACTGGCCAGGGCTCGTAAAACTGCCACTAGGATGCCTCATGTGGCTGTGTAGGAAAAGCTAGAGAATATTTAAGTCAAATTAAGCCAAAAGCACCCTTATTCAATATTTAAATGTACATAATTATACACATACGTTTTTTACAAAATATCTAACAATTGAATTACACTGTCACATAGATCCGCCGATTTCGCAGACTTTGTGAAACTCTCCACGAGGTTGTGTTTTTTATTATTACCGAGTGCGCAAAATATTTACTTCACTTCGCGGTCCATTATCTACATAGGTCAACATGGTCTGGTCAGTCCCAAAAAGTCAGAAATCAAAATATATGTGTTCTACGATTAGTTATGTTTAGACTCTAATCGTGGATCATACATACAAGTTGTGTTCCTACGAAACGGCCTCTGGCGGACCCGCGCTGCGTTATGCCAATCAATTCGTTGCACACTAAATAGTTTTCAATTCAATTCAATTCAAACACACCTTTATTTTGTCAAAGGGAACATATTACAATATTTACATTTCACAAACCGTTACCTAGATTCATAGGACAGTCGAGTTACTTGTGTGCCCACATTTGCACCGAAAGTATTTTAAGTTCTCAGTGCCCTAGCCATCCGCCACGAAAACATGTTATTCACGCGATCCGTCTTTGCAATTTGTTTAGACGAAATGGTGTTACCGCTTCTAAGATTGTTCACGCGAATTGTAAAAAATTAGATAAATTTGATGAATTTATAATTCGATTGTACATGCGATAGTCCGCTCTGGACTGCAGCTCCGCAATAGGGCTTATCACAGGGAAACTTTTAGCAACGTTACACCTTATTGAGACACGACGAATAAACTTCCTCTGTACACGCTCCATTGCTTCAATGTATTTGCCTAAATAAGGCCGCCAAACCTCACAACAATACGTAGACTTAGGAACAACTAAACTGTTATAAAGCCTTATGTAAAAAAGTGTTTTTAATGTGATTAACGATCAACTTCTCCATCAAATTACACGCGATAGATCGACGATCTCTCAAACAATGTACAATTATGGTTTAGGGGTAAAACTGAAAGTATTTTTATTTAAAAAAATGTGTGCAAAAACAATGTTATGATCTTTCTTTTGTCCTCGATTGAAATAAGAGTGGTGCTTGGTTCTCCTACCTAAGGGGAATCTTTTTTTTTTCTGGGAGGTTTCGGAAATGCATGATGCACATGCGCCACTAGCAGCCTGCGTGAATAGTGTGAGACTCGCAAACCCAATAAACCCGGATTCCTCCCCACCCCCCCCCCAGGCTCGGTATTACTTTGGCATTACATCGAAGACCTAAGGGGATTGCGCCTAAACCCATGACTGAACCGCCCCCGTAACTCATACGTTCCACAATGCAAGCTTAGCTGCCCGTGAGTTGAACCGTTGATTGACTTTGCAAACGGAGCCCTTGTGTCATAGGCCATTGTCTTACTGTAGCCGATCCTACGCGCCCGGCTACTGGTGGTATGATCGCGCTAGTCAAATTTCTAATCAATACATCAAACACTCTTTGGTTGACCTTTATTCGGGCAAGGATTTGTAGGTTTAGGCCCGGTCCGCCTGCGTGAAATGTGGTCACTTAACATTACGCTTGGCATTTAAGACATCAAATTAAGGTGCGCGGCATCAGGAATGGCAGATCGTCAATATCAAGCTCTAAGGTCACTTTGTTGGTCGCAAAGAGGCGATTGGCTAGCTAGGTTTCCGCTCAAAGAACCGACACTTCACAATATGCATGACTAACGCACTGGCCACAAGTTGTGGGCCATTTGTCAATGACAATACCATTCTTGTTTGGAATTTCGACGAGCCTATGCAATGTAGCTGCAACTAAGTATCTAGCAGGTGTCGTGGCACTGTAGCGAGGCTCGCCATGTAAGCTGAGAAACGTGGGGAAAAATAACAATACAGAAGTGGGACGAAGGCAAGGACGCAGTCATTTGAGGTAACAACTACAGCTGATAAGACTAACAAGAAAGGATTGGTGCATGACACGTTATGATGCGGCAGCCCGATCCAGTCTACCGATTAGTAGCAGCGACCGAAGGCACGCGCCTTCTCTAGTGCGAGGAAGGCGAAGACATCGCCCCCCCCCCCCCCACCTTCCCCATCGCCAAACGGGAAGCGAGTGCTGAAGTGGACCTAAGTGGTTTACCGATGTGCACTAGACCGACTCTCTTCCTATAAAAATCGTTCGCATACATGTTAAAGGCTTTGGTCGAACAACTTTGCTCAGCAGTTGTTTGGTTGGCTAGCAGCCAGGGTGCATGCCATTTGGTAGCTTAAGGTTTCCTGACATGTTCTGTCAGCTGTCTAACTCTAGCCAGCAAGGGCCCACAAGTGCTGCGACTAACAGCTTGTTCCGGCCGAGGGGAATGTCCTACAGACGACTGGATTCTATCCTACAGACGATCCTACAGCTTTGCAAATATTGAGAGTACGTCTGCAGTAGCGGTGGCGAGAATGTAATATTTATGGTTTAGTGACGGAACTGCGCTTTCACATTGCTTCATTCTCGCAAAAACAATAGACATAAGGAGTTTCTCGGTGTTCATATTTACACAAATATGCTTTGGTCAAACATTTACACCAATTTACACACACAGTTTACACGTTTCTACATGCTTACACCTTTTCACTAAATTATATAACTTCACATGTATTTATTTACATGTTTGTATTTCCGCGTCTTGGTCACATTTTGCACAACTACCCTCGCAAATTCCCTCACAGACAAGACTGATCAAATTTCATGAGGAAGGAAGTCCCAAATAGGCGCCAGATGGTAGACAAGAAATTGTCTACGAGTTTCCTTAAAAACAAAGAATTTCACAAACGTGGCAATGCGACGGTCAGGGCGTCTGACCACCACGGTGAGTGGGAAAGAGATTTTCGATGGATCTTGCCCCTAATTATTTTGAACCCAAGCAGACACATAATACATTTCATTAATCGAAAGCAATTGAAGTGCGGCAAACAAATCAGCTACAAAATAGCTGCGACTTCTACCGAATATTTCCCTGAGTGCATCGTTCTGGATGACTTGGGCGTGACAAGATATTCCTATATAGCACCCTCCCCCCCCAAACGGGAAGGGCCTGGAATACCAATACGTCCTGAGTCTTCTCAACGCCGCATTGATATAATCAAATAGCACTCGTGTACTAAAGTAACCAGATTACACTGCCTATTTTAAGAGCTGATGCTGGTTTTGCCGCAAACATTTGGCCGTCTGAGAATAAGCTAGTTATGTCCCATCAAGTGTGACCTGCTGCACACCGACGGTTCTCTGAGGCGTACTAAATAACATCAAACCAGTCGTGCTGGCGTTAATTACAAGACCAAAAGCTTTGATGATATCGTTAGCCTCTTCCACACATACAAGAGACGTAAGCGAGATGCAGCCTTCAACTAAAAAAAACGTAACTGTTAGATTAAAAAAGCATTACTAGGACCTTAGAGTTGGCACCAGACAACTTGCTTTAAAGAATGAAATTTGTCCTCCTAAAAGAGCAGCAACCCGTCGACCGCTACTACGTGTAGGAGCAGCAGAAGTACTTCGCCTTTGCTTTGCTGCTATTGTTCTATCACCTACTGTCCCTAGCTTTCTGTCAAGCTGGGTACACATATACTCGTATTGCGGAGTCGCTGATTTTAGGCGCCCGGCATCGAATACGTTGTGCTACCGCACAACTATTACGCAAACTACTGCAGTAATGTCGTACATGCAGTTGTCAAACAGCGTGCTTTATAGCGATATCTGGGTTAAGCAGTGTTGTTTGCTTCTTGGTTTTTTTGCCCGTGTTCTGCCTCGTATAGTAGCACTGGGTGCATATTCGTATGATATACCCTCTATACTTGCTGATGTGTCTCTAAATGAAACGGTGGTATTTTTTGATTCAATAGTAGTAGCAGCACTAAAGTGGTAAACCCGTATGCTCATTCCTTAATTTATTTTCATATACACATTTATGTACGGGTGTCTAGAGATGTACACAGTCGCCGCATACTCGTGCACGCGGAGTGTTGCAATGCATGCGAACACATATACACATAGCTGAACACAGTCGGCTCATTTATTTCGAGCTAATAGTAGCAATTGCGACAGCTGTTGCTCGTTCAGCCGCTTCGCTGGCTCTGCACTCATACTCGAATACGTCGTCTATTCTTGCTTGGCTATTTTCTCAGCGTGCGGCCAGCTCTAATGTATTATACTGGTGCGTTGTAATGGCCGACTGGCAAAGAACGATGGCTTTTCAAGGCTACCGCTTCAAGTCACCGATCTGAACCACCAGCCTTTACTCAGGTCACAGTCTGAGCGATGATTTGTAACCGGTTTAGTCTACTGGTTGAAATTTGTTTCGTTGCTAGTTGGACGCACTACGAACTGTTTGCCACGTATGTGCATGCATGTTTTCTGTACTAGCTTTAGATACAGTTTCTGTCTTTTTACGGCAAGTCGCCTTGCCGTACTTTTATTAAACCAAGCTTTGTTGAACCTCTTCCAAGGTAAGGTAACTTTTTTAGATTGACTCTCAGACAACATTTAACGACCACGGAACAGCTCTCACGTTGCTTCATAAGACGGACCCCAATACATACAAATAAGCAACGATGGGGATCGAACTCGTGCGCCAATGTGTCTCCTCCGGTCGCAAACAGCAAACGAATGCACCACGCCACCAGGCTCGACAGCATCTTCCAAGTTAAGACATAGCTAATATTAGGGCATCTCAACCCGACAACAGCTTAGCAGAACTATTGTTTTCACGTTCTTATCTTTTAATGATAATTATTGTCAGAATTATTATTTTCACGACACACATTTACAGAACGTTTGCCTCACTAGATTGTCAAGGGTCAGTCGCATGCCTTCGATCTATTACAGTGAAGCATGTAAAATAAGGAATAGTTCATTTATAGGAGGTTTCTTAGGCCGCTATAGCCGACAAGGCGTGTCACGGAGATATCTCGGTTCTAACCTCATCTGTTCAATTCTGCACAACTAAGTGTTTTGATTTATTCTCACATCACCCAATTGAGTTTAAAGAAAAGCATACAGAAACATATACGTATATGCACATCATACAACGAGGAAATCATAGATATGTAGTGGGGTTATAAAGTTGGGGCGTCCCGAATTGCGGGCCGGGAGATTGCCGGTAAGGTCTTGCACCCTGTGAGGTGATATGAACTACAGCACGCCGCCCAGCACTTTATACACGCGGTCCCTCACGTTTTTAAAGTCGCCAGAAGTCTTACAGATCGGTGGCAGTGAAACGCATGCATTGCATAGAGAGTGCAAAGGTGCCTACCGGCCTGTAGAAATCTATTATATCTATCCTTCGGGCGTCACCGCTGAGGTAGCGTAGAGCACTGCTCTGATACACTCAAGCATATGAAAGCGTGCTACATGATCCACACTATCTACATCCACGACGAGCTAGCTAGTGTCGATGCAAACAATGCTGGAGTAAATGTGATAAATACCACGCCGCGGTTTGTCCGGCGGTTCGGTCCATAGCAGGACTGGCAAAACGCTAGATTGAATGTTGTATCGAAACACTGTGATTTAACATAAATACACTTACCCAGCCCGGGTGTTAATAAATAAATACGATCACAATGAGCTAGCTCGTCCGGGCTAAAGAAATATATAACGACCGTATCCCTGGCAAATGATACGGCAGGGTGTGCATCTTTTTAACGCACATTCTTCATTTATATATAATTTGTAAAAGCGCCCCATTAGTTACAAATGGTTTTCGTCAGCGGACTTTACTTACTGCTTTTTTTGTCTCTGCACGTCTAAGGCACTAGCGTAGATTGAATACAAAATCCCACGCCAAAAACTTTTTGTAGGAATTATCTTAATCCTGTCTAGTTGCATGTGACTGGTCTAATCAATGGGCCTTGCTGCAATAAAGTATGTTAACATTGGGGCGATTTTCAGCTTAAATAACTTCAATCCTTTTAGACATACATAGTTATTATAGTGACAGCAAACATGGCAAACATATCTCCATGTTTATTATTATTTTTATTACTACTAATAACTATGTGACACCTAGATAGAGTATACCTAATATCTAGTTTAAAAAGACTAGAAACCGTTAAATTGCGATAATATTTTCCTTGGTATTCCTCATAGCGAAATGGTATGGCATTTGCTTTGGAAACATTTATTAATACATAATGTTTGACCCTAACCGGTTGTTTTGCTTAGTTGTGCTGCAGCTGCTGCGTTCGCAACGGGGTAATTAGCATGAAATATGTGTGGAATGCTGCCTGCAGTGATTGTACAATAGCGCGACGAAATTAATGAATTGTTTTGTCGTTGACTGGAGCGTTCAGTAGTGTATGCCGAAGCAGGCACTCCAAGGCATCTCAACACTACTTGTTACTTTTCAATTACCATCGCCTTTATGGAGACATTGCGTTATTTGCATAGAGGTATTGGTTATACCTTAACATGCTCGTGTAGTGGTTGTCAGCATCGGCTGGAATCACTATACTAACCATTCTGCTTGTTTCTCTGATGGCATTTTCCAAGCGTACTTTAAAAAGGTTAAAAGTCAGCTTGGAAACATTGTAGGTCGTCCATTAAAACAAGGCGTGTGTGTCTCCAGGTATCCGGACGAATGGCAAATTCCCATTCTTGTAGTACCAAGTCTACTATACTTGTCCCGCTCCAGGAACTATATGCTCTGAGTGACTTGTCATGTTCGATTCCCAAACCTAATTCGTCTTCTGTATCCCTTTGCAAATGAATGAAATTGTGACCGTATTATTTAAAATATCACTGTCGAAGTTCCTCTAAAGTAAAACATGTTCAAATGTTGGTCAAACATTTGCATGCTATTTTCGATATCTAGACATATATCCGCTACATTTTGGTCCAGTGTACAAGATACACTAATACTATTTTATTTTTCAGCAATTTCCAGTTTACCAGATGTATAACCCAGTTGGCTTTATCTATTTGTTGATATGGATCCTGCTTGCAGTTGCTTTCTCGGCCAGTTCATAATAGATCTTGTATTTTGGTTGAAAATAGTGGTTCATGACTAATGTCACTGTTAAATATAATTATAATTATGGTTTATTAACACCCAGGTTGGGTAAATTTTAAGTAAGTACATCAGTCTGAATCAGTGGTTTTTCTGCGTCGCCGGATCTTCCCTCATCTTGCGAGTTCAGCTATTGATTGCACTGCTGGACATGCTGCGGCGGTTAAATATAATAGATTACTCAAAACATCTAAGCATCTCTTGACGTAGGTAGTCTACATTCCATTAAAGGCACTTTATGCTAAAAATGCGTGCTTTTAAATAGAAGGTATTCAGACGAGACGTTTTTGCTGGCGTCATGGTGTGGCTTCTAGACTTTTTACTTGTCATTACCTTTATTTGTTTTGCCGCAAATGCTTTACTCTTAGCAGCTTGCTCCGCTGGCTTTCATTTTTTGCTTCTTTTGTTTTAGCTGACACATGCACTCTGTCCCAAGAAGCATTTTACCCCCCCTTTACCTCTTTGGTATGAGCTTACCGACACAAGAAGTGTCATTTTATTTTGGTATATAAGTGATATTTGTACATATTAATTTATGATTCACGTGTTGCGAGTTTTGTGTTATTGCTTTTTTGGAATATTCCCTTAATTATAATAGTAGCAATACACTGACATAAGTATAAGGCGCAAGTATAAGGAGCCTGCTCTGTTAGCATCCTTGCACCAGCCGGACACCGCTTTTCGGTAAGAATGCAGGCAAAAACAGTAGTCTTTGGGTAATTTGATTCATATGACATCATTTCCTTAACGCCGATTAGACTTCGGAATTACCTGGCTTTGTTCTGGCCTGTACATACACACTGGGCAACAAGCGCCGCCAAACTAGCACTGAGTTACCAAATGTGCAAAATTAACATTGGAAATAAAATCTGCCATGCACTTTCAGCATTTATGACTCACCTATACTCGCGCTGTAGTTAGTATTGTTTCCAAAAAAAGAATAAATGGGTCTATTTGTTTACTGTAAGTTTAAGTATTCTGTATCATGTACTCAAGTTGAGTTCTACTTGGGTATTTCCAAGAGTTCAGTGTGTTTTGTGCATGGCGAGTTTACGGTTACAGTGAAGTGCATTATTTGATTATAGAAAATTATTCAAACGTATATGTGCCAGTGCACCGTCTTGTTTCGGTAGTAAAAACTGTGCAACTTGTACAAATCTTTCATATTAACAAGTCCTAAGCAAGCTAAACGCGCTTACATTTTCGCCTCTGTAATAGTCACACGTTGCCCTTATGACAGCATTATTCTGAGTAAGCTAAAGCCTTTATAAGGTAGGCTTAAGAGAGAAGCCTGTAAGTATCATTCTCAACATGTGGAAAATAATTTCGATATTACGGAGCCTACTTAGGCAATCAACTATACATAATATATGTACTACATTATATGTATAGTGTGTAAAACGAATTGTGTTTTATGGGGTCCGTCTATAAAGTAATGCTAAATACATTGCCGTGAACATTAAATCTTGGCTGAGGGTCAGTCCGAAAAGTTAAGGTCCTGTGGCTGTTCTTTTTCTCCGCAGGCCAGGACAGGGCCAGCCGGGCAGGGACTTGGAATGCTAACCTTTTTAGTTTCGCTCTTCCAAAGGTGCGCTCAGGTCATTTCTTTATGACGAGGGCCAATTTTATCTCGTAAACAAGCAAAATCGACAAGGGAACTACTGTTTTACGAGAGGCAGGGACGGATCTTTAACCTCCTTGTTTGAGCTTTGCCGGCCACCTTGCCATCCATCGCGTCGGGCGTCGTGACTGTATCGCTGCCTGTCTCGGTACAAAAGTTATGCAAGAGATCTCTTAGAAGTGCAGCACACGCATGCCTCTCAAGACTCTAATGGCGGACTACTGGTTTGCTACGGCACAATCAATGAGGTAGACGCTGCCGACTTAATTTAAGTACGATAGTTATGCATCGATATTTTTCTGTTCGAATATTACTTGACAAGTATTCGGCGGTGTGTCACTCTGTCGGGTATATAGAACATCGTTTGTATATCAAAACGGTTTCTCTGGGAAGCTTAGAATTAACATAATATGATCATTGACCTACATGCATAGAAACATGAAAATGTTCGTTTGTTAGCTTTCCCATTTGTTTCTCTTTTACTATTAAATTTTGCCAGGTTTGTCGGTAGGCATAAAAGCCTACCGACTTAGCAAAATTGATGTACGCAACTTTAAAAAGTCTTTAAAACATTATCACGTATACCTCCTCGATCAGCGCCGTACGAGCAAACAACTAGCGAGGCCATCGCGCGGATACATGTTCTTTTTTCTCTTTCTGAATAGTGAAAGAGAAAGAAATGGAAAGCTAAGAAACGAATACTTTTATGCTGTCACAAGGACTGTTGGCGAAACCCTAGATATCTTAACATGTTCGACCCTCGGTGCATTGAAGATATACCTCAGGTTAAGTTCTAAGCCCGTAGGGGACGGAGGATGGTATAGACTTAAAAAACAACCTCACAAAAAATTGTTTAATTAAAGGTCTGTCAGTAGAAGGTCGGCATGATCTAGCAAGTACAGCGTCTTTTAAAGGTTCCTTCCATTTAGAATACTGTTCTGTTCAATTTTCGGATTTGGGCCGTCACCATCGTCCGAGCGTGACTGGTAGCGTACTGCAGCCTATGCCTGTATTTGTCTGCGTACAGCGTCTCGCGATAAAACGTGTAAGCTGCATCGCGACAACGACGTACGGCCATCTGTTTGCATCGGCATCGCTTTTGCTGCAGGAATGACACGGCAAGAATTCATGAAAAAAGCGTTGAGAATGACTGCTTTTACGCACACAAACCGGCTGCAGTATAAGCGAAGCGGCAGTGCAAAAATTGCTTCGCTCGATTCTCATACGAGTCGATAAGTCAGGGCGTCGATCGACGCACGTAGCACACACGCGGGAAAGTGCCAGCAACATCATGTCATTTTTCTTTCCCCTTTATGTATGTGGCTACTTGCCATGAAGCATGCTCTAAGAATGTTTACTAGTAAACAGCCTTACCGCGTCCGTAGTATGCACGCCCAAGCATATATATATATATATATATATATATATATATATAAATACCGGATGCAAAAATAGTGCAGGTGACAGAGAGAAAACCGCTGTTAACAGAGGAATTACAAATGCAACGAGGGTAGACAAAATTGATACAGGGATATCTATCACAGAGCTTGAAGAGCAGAAGCAGGAAAACAGGGCTTATAGGTTTGATGAGGTTTTTGCAGCTCACGAACCTCACCGTGTGTCCTGTAACCGCGAAAATTTTGATGAGCCGAAAGAGAGTTGGCAATGAAATGAGTGCGACAGAAATCACGGGAGAGATACAGACACTCAACCGAATAATCCAGGAATAACAATATACACCAGTTTTAGAATATTGTATGTAATGGGATACCTTTTTACTCAGCAACTGGTGTTAATAAAGCAATGGATAGATGAATATTCCTTAGATAAAGTATACATTGAGTCGGCCAGAGAATTTCTGAGCTCCGCATTATTTAGCGGATTACTATTAACGCACGCGTGGGTTATTTGTAAGACAAAGCTGTTTTTGTTCTAGTCTTTTACTTATAATGAATTAGTACTGAAAGTATCTCGCTTTGACAGCGCCACGCTGTTATGCGAGTAACTGAAAAAATTGCGCTTACAAAAGCCCTTTTGACTGATATTAAGCTTGTTCACTACCTCAAATGACTGATTTTGGCGGCGAATATTTCTGCAACTTAAAATTGTGTGCGATCGTAGGCGACTGCCGTAGAGGATTTTAATGCGACAGATTTATCACAAGCGAAACACAATTGCAATGCACAATTGGCAGTCAATGCGATCGCACACACGGGAAATGCATCGCATGGCTCAGTTCAATCGAGTAACCGTGTCTGCCTGAAAGAAGCCGATGTATGAGTACCACATAGGCTTTCCAAAAACGACGTGATTCGCCTTAATGCTTGTGCTGCCCTTTTTCTTTACACAAACAAAAAGCATTTGTTGAAAGATCTGCTCTGGGCGATAGGAGTAGGTCGTTTCCAACAACGTAACCCGCTATAGGTAATGGTCGAAATAAGGGGGCGTTCCCAACATCGTTGTCAAAGCAGTTCGTTACGCTGAGAAGACCATGTCATGTGTGTGTATTGGGATATATTGGAAAACCGTAGTGCAATCTGAGATTTTGCTGAACAAGCAAATGGCTAGCAGCGAAAACTACTGCTACAGCTAGATCGTTTGAAGCAAGTTATAGACGAAAAAGTGGTGTGAACTGTACTGTCATACAGGTCCTATTTCATTACAACAATGCCCGCACGCACCCGTAGCAATCTGCCTCGCGTTGCTGACGTGGGGTACTCTACTACACCCGCCTTATAGTTCAGGCCGTTCATCTCTAGATTATCATTTACTCCGCTTATTTAAAAAAATATTTAATAGGAGGTAGCAATGGTCATCTTGACCGTTCTATTGCATAGATAAAAGCGATATTCTGGATATCCTTGACAGTGACGAGTAACAGACATTTTACAAAAGGAAGTCCCATAATTGATTGATTGGTTTATTCGCTTGATGTGTATGTACATATATCACCCTTTTATATCAGGGGCGCATAACGCTGCAGCTATGTCATATATATCACTAACTGAAGCCGCGACGTATGCATACCTACATGCAAAGTTAATTTCTGATATTACCCTTGGAATTAGACTAAGTTTTTTGATTGCCCCAATATTTATACATCATAGTAATACTAGACCCTAATGTAAAGCAGTGCCAGAAGCAATCTCACGTCCCTCAATTGACGCGTTATTCGTGGTGGCGTTTTGCCGTTTGCTTTTAGCTATATATATATATATATATATATATATATATATACATATATGTATTCAAATACATACATGAGATGGCACAAAAATTTACGGCTACAGATTTTTAGTATCCTGTAGCCATCAATACATTCATTAATGAACCGAAATCAAGTTGAATAAAGTTATAGAGGTTAGAAGCTGTAAACTCTTTTTACACAGTAAGTTTCTTCAATTTGTTGCCAATATACATACGTCATGGATGTAGTGGTTCTGTGTGTCTAGAATGTAATAGTAAATATTATGTAGCCTTAAGGGAAGAGGTAGATCGAATATTTTTTTATCATTTAATTATAGCACCATATGTATGGTATGCATATATGCCATTCTAATAAAACACATGTCTAAAATTATTACAATATCATCGAGCTAATTGCGTAAGAGAAATAGTCTCTGACAGGTATGGAGATGATCGGCTGGTCGCGTAAATGGCACATACAGCCGATCGTTTGGTGGCAGAGTTTATCGTGGAATCCATGAATAGACCATCCAAGACTGTTTGGTGGCAGAGTTTATCGTGGAATCCATGAATAGCGGGTCACAAGATGCCGGTTGGGTTGTAGTGTCTCTGCCAGTTCTACGTGACCATTGCTGGCGATTGGAAAAAGCTTCCGGGAACTGCTCTAACTATTTTTATAAAGCTTTCTCTAAACTAAAGAAGAACAGGGGTTTCTAGGATACTGAATCTAGCAGCTAGGGGTATAATGACAGCTGTATGGCTACAACATGAAATAAGCAGCAAAACAGCTTGTTCTACGAAAGTTAAAGCTACCTGCTGAGGTAGATGAAAATTCAAACTACCAAAAAATTATGTAAACATAAGAACGAAGGCATTATTTAAAGATCTGGCTCCGAGTGCCTAATATTAGTGCTTGCTTTATGTAGAAGTATCATGTGGTGATCGCAACCCGTTCTAGCAAATATACAATACAACAAACTGTACTCACAAAATCTGAGCGGTATGTGTCTATATTATATATTGCCTTGACATCCTTAACGACCATGCTGTTTTTGAAAACGAATATTTGGAAAGAGCATATAATTCTGGTTAGAATTGCAGGGCTAGTCACATAATCTACTAGGGGGGACGCGCGGCTAAATTCCTTGCTTATTTCAGTACTCTTTACAAATCTTAAGATCCATCCAATCCCCTTGGACTCATTTGTGCATGCAAAATGAGACTAACCTGAAGCAAAATCTTGGCTGTTAATTCAAAAAAGGTGGATGCTTGGCCAAGATTGTCTTGAAATTGGGGGACAGGTAGCAACTTCAGAAATATTTTTGGAATTTCTGGATATTTTTATAAGGCTAACTGGAAAATGCGGTACGCGCACACGGATACCACTACAAGTAACTCATCTGTAAGTATAGGTCAGCAGTGTGGGGCTTTATTCCACTAAAAACCAGTCATGCTCCCATCCCCGTATCTGACGGAGAACTGCATAAGCATAGCTGAGAGAGTAGTTTAAAAGCCGAGCTACACCGGGATGCCCCGCGAGATTTGCCTTGTCATGCAAAAACGGTTTTTTGCTCTTTAGCGCTCAGAATGTTTTCATTAGTACAAGCAATACTGGTCCAGTCGTTACGTGACATAATGGTAAGCTGAATGAGCGTTCAAGTGTGCCGTCATTTACCCCAAGAAGTCTTGCACGCTGAGAGCTACCTAGTTAATACGTTGTCCTCAACTGCTAATAATTTTAGAAGCTACATACAAATATCCGATAGAACTAGAAAAGCCATAGTAGCAGCAACGATTAATGACCCACAAATGTTCTAGCTGTGGACACCGGCAACGCTTTTTAATTTCATTATTGCACAAATTTCGATCTACTGAGTAGGTATCACATGGGAGAGACTAAGAGAGTTGTATGTTAACGTAAGAAGTAATCCTTCTTCACGACTAATGTTTTAGAACAGTCGGGATACTGTAGGAACAAAGTAAGAAGGCAGAGTTTGGGGTCTATGGAGGGGGGTAATGGGGTCTACCAACAACGAAGGCGTTTACAGAGTATAGTCATAGAGAGGAACACAATTTCGAAGAACAAATATGGAAGGGCTGACGTGAGAATATATGCAAGGGCAGCTATGACCGGGAGCTTATGGTGGACTTCGGAAGCAAACATGTGCTTATGGTGGACGAGCGTTCCAGGGGGTGAGTCAGAGCTGAGCATATATAAATATGCTTCGTCATGGATCGGTGTCAGTAAAGCAGGCTAGGTGTGGATCATTCAGTACGGCCTCACTCTAGTTGTTATATATATATATATATATATATATATACATATATATATGACCAGATTCAGCTGTCTGTATCGAGCGAACAAATATGAGCTTTACCAACGCGAGCAAGACCGATATTGAGAATAAATAGAAACGCTATATTATTCTTGATTACAATTATTCTTGATATAGATTTGTTCTCGTTCCGCATTGGTTTGTAACAGTAGGGCAATTGCTAGGGCGCCTAGCACCTGTAAGCTGAATACAAATACTTGATAGCTCTGAGAGGCTATATTATAGGCGTGCTTTAGCCGGTGCCATATTTGGGCCACTGCTAGCTAGATTGGTAAGGTGTGCTCTCATATGGCCAGATGCAAACGTGCCAATTGCGTCAAGGTTTTACCGTTATGGAGAACAAGATATTTAAAATGATAAAACAATAATGAAAACATTTGTTTTTTCTGTCTTGTGCATCTTGGAGTTTACACCAGATGCTGCGTTGGAAAGCGTATCTGGCGGACGCATCCTAGAATCGAAGAATAAAAAACGCAGTAGTTCTGAATCCGTAGGGAAGACTTTAAACCAAGAAGAGCGAGAGATTTGACGAATGCTTTTGCAAACCTTCACGGCCAGGATCGGCTAATCAGATGAAACAAAGGTTAATCCTCTTAAGTAAAGGCAAATGGTCGCCCATTTGACGAACAAAAATGATTTACAAGGAGTTTTATGCTAAGCATGCTGGTAATAATTTTGCAACATTTTTCGTATCTGTATTATCGGATGCCTCTTTTTTCTGTTTTCTTTCCGGTACCAGAAATCAGCCACATAGAACGTATATATAGCCGTCGCAGCATGGTTTTTACTTTTGTTTTACAATTTTTTTTATGGATTTGTCGTTCTTACCATCGTAAACATAACTACAGCATTCCGTCCTTTGTAATAATCGTGCCAACGGCGTCAAATATTCACAAATATAAGTAGTCCTAAGTTTCATCTCGTGTGACGATTCTTGAGAACAAAGAAGACTAGCCCACGCTAAATTTTATCAGAAATTCTTGAGTCAGAGAGACCCGCGTCTCTTTTCGTCCTGTTTCTTTTCCCTTCGACAAGTCACGTGGCATACGTCGAGCAGAGTTTTTAGTGAAAGGACACGGCATTCAAGCCCAAAGTATTCTAACGGTTTATCTGGTATGTTTGATTTTTCGTTAATCGCGACTCAAATTTTCTGACTAAACGTAAAGTTTCAGGGTGCCACGTTGACAACCGACATGAAATCTATAGGTAGGACTTGGAACGCTTAGTTATTCCTTCCCTCAAGTCAATCTCAAACCCATGCAATCTAACGGCCTAGGCAAGCTTGAGTGTGGACGTTCTAGTTCAGAATTGATAAGTGGCTCGTTTGCATGGCAAATGATCGGACGGCCACATAGTAACTTAAAACACTATATGCGTAGACCACTAATGCTATTATATACCAGGCACACTTCTCCTGCGCACAGGCTTTCGTGTCATCTTGGAAAAGAAGTTTCCGAGATGAAATACCGATGGTTGTACCTAGAAATATTTCCAGGCATTAGAAAGCATTCTATGAAATAGCAGAGACGTCCGTGATCATGTTCTTCCTTAAGGTATGTGTTTACTAATCACTACGCTCTCCGGTAGATTGTGGATCCTTAGCATCTTAACAGACCTTGCTTTGGCCTTAAGTCTTAGTTATGTAAGTAAAGCTGCTCTTTTCAATGAATTACCCGTGAAATGGAGGATCAGCCTTCTTAGTATCATTGCTAAGAAAAGGGGAGACCCGCTGGCTCGATCATCCTGCCGAGGAATAACGAAAAAGAGCGTAATATATAAGCTTTTGACGGCCATCTTGACCCGTCGCCTGGAAGTGTTTTTAGAAACTACCAGGGCACTTCCTGAGCAGCAACACGGATTCAGAAAAGGCAGATCAACAATGACTGCGTGCGCCGTGCTTCTAAACTCGGTGAATCGCACACTTCGTGTCAGGGGAAATTATCTATTCGCCGTGTTCGTGGACTTCAAGGCGGCTTTTGATACGGCCTTGCAAAAGATCATCCTTGACAAGCTGATACACAGTGGAGTCCCACTGAGCATGCTAGAGCTTCTATGAAGCATCTTGCAAGAGGGACTGGTAATAATAGACGATGGAGTTGCTGAGCACGCGCCTATCACTCAGACCACCGGTGTTGCTCAGGGTGATAACCTGAGTCCTCTGTTGTTCTCAATGTTGGTAAGCGATCTCCCGGCGGAAATGCATAGTCGGCATTCACAAGTGGAAACGCTTATGTATGCCGATGATTTAGTATTGTTGTTCCTAAGTCGCTTTCACTTGCGGCAGTCGCTTGTATCTCTACAGGGCTATGTAAATCGGAACAAACTGGAGATCGATGCGAGCAAGACAAAAGCGATGAAATTCCGACGAGGAGGAAGACTGGCCGAATGCGATGAGCTCCGACTGGATTCAAAAATAGTCGAAATCGTTCCATACTTTCCCTACCTGGGGGTCGTGTTTTCTTCACGTGGCACAAGCTTCTCTAGGCATGTTGAAGAAAGAGCCCGAAAAGACCTACAATCCTTTCACAGTGTCAAGGACCCATGCAGACTGTCGATGGAGGTTGCTGTTAACAGTTTAAGCTGAAGTTTGCTCCCACAGCATCTTACGGTGTGATCTGGCCTTATCTTACGATATCGAACCTAAGGGCGTTTGATCAACTCAAAGCTAGTTTTCTAAAGAAAGCATTGTTCGTCCACCGCACTAGCCTTAATAGGTTAGTGTACTTACTGGCATCGTCACCGTTATTCGTTGGGGACTTACAGAAGATGTACAACCTGCCGAAGACGACGGTTTTTAGAGAACACGTCTTAGATTGGGAAAATAAAATGGCCGAGATCGACCCGCTGTTTTATGAAACGAGAGCAATGACGTCGGATTTGTGGAGAGCCTGCAGTTATGAAAACCGGCACCTAATCACCAGATTTGCCGCCCACGGCTTCCACCTGAAGATCTGTGCGCGCGAGGAGTTTCATGAGATCTCGGCGGAGTGTATATGTAAACTTTGTGGCTGCCCGTGTGATCTATATCACCTTTAGCGTTGTGAAAGAGCAATTCTGCTGTCTCAACTCTGGAAATGCGATATCTATGATGTATATTCGTAAACCAATCATTGGTTAATAAAACTAAAACTAGTATGTATATATATATATATATATTAAAGTAAAGCTCATCGATGGCATCCGTTTCCACAAGCATTGTTGTGTTGGCAGTTTTTATTTCGAGTTTTCGAATTAAGTTCACTTTTTTGAAAGATAATATCAAAAGTAGCGTTAGTTTAAGGTAGTCTGCTGGTTGTTTTATCTTTGAGAGGAGGTAGAAGTTTTTCGCTAAGACTAATGTGCGTTATCGCATTGGAGGAGGCAGACGCTTGCTATCGTGTAGGTATAGTGTAATCAAAATAATTGCTTAAATAAGGCAAATACGGTCTTTTTGAGCCGTCGACAATGAAACCGATACGGTACTATATAGGGACACATATTAAAAATAGTATTATTCTGCAATAGTTTATTAACTATGCAGAATTTTTTTTGTTGAACGTACTTTTTTTCCTTGGCCCGTTCCTCTTGCAAAAAGCAAGCCTGCGCTAAACAACTAATATACAAAATACTTTTTCTTTAATCTAGCTGCAAGGTGTCCTGCTATTCAGTTTCTCTGTTGCTGGAAAGCCCATAAAAATGCAGTAATGAAAATGCGATAATGATGGGAGTATTCAGCCAACAAGGCTTCATGGCAATGCCAACCTGGAGGATGACTTAAGAGGACCGAGGGGGGTCAAAGCACGCTAAGGGTTAAGGCAGAAAACAGCAAAATCTTTGCAGACATCATCTGGGGACTTAGACCACGCATCAGACCGAACAAGGTTGGGGCAAGCGTGTGCGGCGTTACCCAGAACAAAGAGGTGGACCTCATCAGTAAACTAGAAGATAACCAAGACGGCGCAGGGAAGGCACTAGTAGCATCTCCGGGAACACACAAATATGTGTTTAAAACCTTCGAAACTTTTTTGGCTCTTTGATCATTAAAACGCTTTAAACATGATAAATTGCAAAGTAATCATGAAAAAGCAAAAGACGAGGGGAATCGCTACATACCTCTACAAAATGACCGGCCTTTGAACCTCGCACGGATTATGGCATTGATTGAACGGTATCAGGGGAGATATTAAAAATTCTAGCTTTGGTTCAGCCCTAGCCAACTTTATCGGCCTGGCAAGAGGAACGGGCGCAGGTAAGACGCAGTGACCACAGGGAGCTGGACCAATGGTCTGATATCGGACCTCAGGGTGTGGTACGACCGCCGATACGGGGAAATTTCCTACTACGACTCGGGTACTGACCGGACACGGCCAGTTCCAGAGTAACATGTCAAGGATTAAGAAGGCCATCAGCGATACTTGCGTATTGTGTAACTCTGGAGAGGCGGACACCGTGAAGCATACTGTTCTGCGGTGTGATGCACTCAGGGAAGCGCGGGACGCAGGACCAACCGCTGTGAGAGGCCGACCCATCAGGGAGGTGGTCGCCCACATGATGACTTCGGCGGAGGCATGGAGGAAGGCGACGAACTTGTTCGACGCCGTTTTGACACTCAAGACAGCCAAGAAAACGGGCAGCAGGGAAAGGCTTAAGCGGGTCTCTCGGGATAGTGGTCGAGATGAGGAGCCGAGAGAGGGGGGAGGAGGGGGAGCAGCCGGGTTCTCACGGTCTCGACGCACCCTCACAAGACGGTTTACAAAATGGCAGTAACCCCCTTTCCAACCACAGGTAGACATGCGGGATGATAGAGAGGGATAGAGATGAGTAGAGGAGAACGGCAGAGACGCCTCTCGCACGGCTTCGACGTAATGCCAAAGTAGTACCGAGCCTGGGGGGAGGGGGGGAGGAATCCTGGTTTACTGGGTATGTGAGTTCTATACTAGTCACGCAGGCTGCTAGTGGCGCATGTGCATCATGCATTCCCGAAACCATAAAAAAAAACAGTTTGGTTACCGAATCATTGGCTATTTACGTAGTGTCTGCTGAGTCAGACATGGCACTGCAGATGGAGCGAAATTGAGGAGCATTAGGTCGGCCTAACAGACATTAGCAATCATGGTTAGCCGGGTATACTATACAGTTTCGACTAAAACTTTCTTGATTCTAGCTAAGATGCTCTTATAGAAGCTACTAGCAGAAAACAAAGCGAGATATTTCTGGAGGCAAATCTAGATCTCGGCAAGACCAGAGGTGTCATCATCCTAATCTAGCGGGATAAATGGGTGCAGGTTACATCCGGTGTGACCAGAGGGAGCTGGACTAAAAGTGTGATTTCGGATTTCAGGACAACGTATAACCGCTAACATGGGGAGTTGAAAGTTGAAAGTCAGAACTTAGGTTCTGACCGGTCATGGTCAGTTCCAGAGCTACATGGTTACCATAAGGAAGGCCATCTGTAACACCTATGTGCTATGCGAATCGGAGAGGCGGACAGCGTGAAACACGTCGTTTTGCACTGCCTCTTCTTATTTTCTCCTCCCTTTAACAAAAACATGTTTGAATATTGTATATTGTTTTGCAACCAATCCATATGTAAATCCGCTCGACTTATTTCTGTCTGCTCGCGTAATCTGTATAGAACGTAGTGCTGCATAATACCTTTTTTGGCGTTTGAATTGCTGCTAATAGCAAAGACTTTCGCTCTTTCTCTGTCTTATTCGTCTGTGCTATTTTATTTTGCTACGCCCTAGAAGCCAAATACGGTGTCCACCTATATAGCTTGTTTACTACTAGTATAGTGAACTTTATAGCACTCAGCACAATTCGTACGTTCCCTATCTTCCGCGACATGCAGATGTCCTGATAGTTTCGCCTACCAACTACGCATACCAATAACAAACAAAAAATATAAGCGGAGATGTGCAGAAGAAGAGAGACAGCGATATTTCATTTTTACATATTTAAGTACGTTTAAAAGTTTCGAGAGACCGCTTCCGCTCTCCCGATATCGCTCGACCTACATGCGTCAATAGCTCTCGCAATAAACTGAGTTTTAATATACGTTTTAATTTATTATAGACAAAAACTGGCACTTGTGTCGTCGTTACCAACGCATTCAAAGTGGCCTAAATGAATAACTATTTACAGGGATGATATATCGGTATTCGGTTAAAACTGAATTTCACGCGTTATTCTACCTACTATCAACACATACAGTCTTTGATTGGCATGAAGCTGCAAATCCTGCCGCTGTCTAATGAAACGATAAATAACATATTACAGCGCTAATTGCCAGAGCGCGGGGTGATATTACACATATTGCGTTCGACCTGCAATGCCTTGCAAAAAACGTAGGATGTATTAGGTGTTTTGATATTAGTAGGTATTTCGTTCCAAATAAGTGTATGCTGAGGTAAATGCTGAGTTCGTGCTGAGGTTTTAATTGCTCGAGCTCAATATTCAGCACCGAGCTAGTAGTTTTGGTCAGCGCATTTTGACTCCATTATACGTCTAAGGAATTTAGCTTTTTATATAACTTAAACATGTTTTTCTTAATTGGCATCCAAATCGAAATTAAACCTGAATTGTTTGTTACGCCAGTAGGTGTTTTGAGAGGTTTAGAGTTCTACGAGTTCTGAAGTTGGGATCCGTTCAGTCTATCTGGCTTTAGCAAAGCTGATCTCTTGACAAGACACTTCTAAACCCTATACTGCGCTTCCAACCTGAGCACTCGAGCAGCGGCCACAGACGTAATATGTAATAGACGGACCTGTTGAATATAATGCGTATGATTTTATTAAACTACTACCTCTCTGTTTAAGGTTTTTTTATGTTGGCATCTTGGAGTGAACAATTATCTCCGCGTGAACGTGTAGTCACGGGTTCTCTTACCCAGAATTAGTCCAGTTCGATAATGTGTCCCGAACAGGCACAGTCCAGCGACAGCCTCTGACGCAAAAATTCCGATGCTCTCGAGTCTCCTGTTGAATCGCTAAGGCTTTTGAATCAACTTCAGTATAAGAGAGCCTGGTCTTCCCATCGTCTCGAAAGCCAACGGACAAAACTGGTAGGGATAACCAACGCCAGAGTATTTTCGGCATTTGTTAGCCTTTGCTTACTAGAAAGCATGACCTGCCTGGTCCGCACCTTCACCGGCCATGCTTGAGAAAATGCTAGTATCACATTTGATAAAGTACTTCCCTAAATAACTTCCTAGATTCAGTTCAAAATGGTCTTACGCCGTGTCATTTGCAGCATGTATCTCAAATGACACAAGACGGAGTGAAACTAATAAATGTTAAACAACTGCATAACTTTTTCAACAGTTTAGTATTTACACTCGTACGCTGTGGCGGTTCGTACACCAACGGCTTATCGTAAGGATATGCGTACGTACCTTCGCGTATACACTATAGATGATAATACAACAATGTGTCCGTTATTGGACATGTTCATGAGTTATTGAATCTAAGATATCTTAATGTTCTGACAGCTGGCTGTATCGGGCTGGCCAAACGCCACTGACTTGCACCCAGTCGATTGTGCAGTCAACACATGGCAAGCAGGCAGAGAAAGCTTACTAACGAGAACTTTAACGTTGACCGCAGACTGTGACCGCGTACCGCACAGAGGAGAGGCAAGCGCAGTCGTTGTAATAGGTAAATCGTGGTTGTTGTTGTTGTTGTTGTTGTTGTTGTTGTTGTTGGTAACAGTAATAACAATTGCAACACGAACGGTGAGTCGACAGATACATAGACAGACAAACAGCTAGAAAGAACCCCGGAGTAGCTTTGCCAGTTACAGTAGCTGCGTTGTTGATGTTCTGCTTGCTCCTTAGCTTCTCTCCTACCACCGCCACCACCACCACCACCACAATAGCCTAGCTGCTCGACACCGCAATTCTCTTCCGAAGACCGCTAGTCAGCCTACAGCATCTGCAACAAGCATCTACTGCAACAATAACAACAAGAACAACAACACAGTCTACCGCAAACGCCGTAGTTCAGCTGCTACGACAATCTGGTTTGTCAGCGATCGTCGTAAAACGTATAGTAATAACGACACTGCTAAACGTATCGTTACGTTTCAAGTTAAACTGGGCAACTTTACCCAGCAACTAACTCTGCGTAAAAGTCCGTCTTCGTTCCGGCCCTGCATGGCGGTACGGCGGCAGGCCGGATGTGGTGGCTTCTCCCTACGGTATGCCTATTTTGTCCTAGATCCTAAAAGATGCACAGAAGCATAGACGAGCCTGCGTCAAGCCTATTGTTGCTATTTACTGAACAACTTAAGGCGCCAGGCCAGGTAAAATTAGTTTTATTTTTTAGTTTGTATGTTCATGGCAGTGTCTATCATCTCGTTGCTTCAAGCCTAGCATAGACTACTACGGGCTGTAGCAATCAAATACGAAAGTGTAGACCGTAAATATCGTCAGTGTGCACGTAGATCTTCCTACATAAGTGCTAACACGCAAACTAAGTAGCAAAACTTTCGTGATTGACTAACTGAGCGCAAGTCGAACGTTTCATCGCTACTATGTTAACCCTCAATGATGCAACGTTAGGCTACGCATTATTTAATTGCGTATATATTTCCGCCCTAACAGGTAGCTTTTCTATCAAGAGAATAAATGAACGATAGTATACTGAACGTTAAACGATGTTGTTGTTTATATGAACTACGACTAATTTTGACTTAAATTTTCAAATCAGCCTGCTACTCAAATTCCTTTACGTGAATTTTGACTTGGCCTCAACACTGGTGGGTTGCATTCTGGTAGAGCGCTTTTTAGAAGATGTTATGCTGAATCGTTGCCGGAATGTTTCTCTCTTCGTAACTGCACGCGTGTCCAAAGCTTTCTCCAAATCCGACGACGGGCGGGTTGCTTTCTCCTTTCTTTTACTTGATGGGAGCTTCAGTCGTCACGCCAAAATAGGTCTAATAAGCTTCACAATGTCGGACTGTGGCCCCTGTCACAAATCGTAATCATGAGAAGATGAGACAAAATCGGACTCCCGAAAGGCATCGCGTTCAGGGGCTTGAATGAGCGTCCACTGCAAACGTCGAACGGGAAAAATTGTCAGGTAGGCGGCAACAGTGTGTAGGTAGAAACAACGGACAACCGCTACACTAAGCCGCAAAATGCAATTTTGTAAATGCTTTTTACCATCTCCATAGAACAACAAAGCATTCCAAGCAATCTTTGATTAATTTTGAATATTTATTTAAATTAGACTAATAAGGCTAACATTACATTAAACACTTTTACAAAGGAAAGTACGGTACCGACAAGATATTACCGAAACGGAGGTGATGATAGACGCAGGGTATATCAATCATACCGAAATCAAGAAATGGGTGTAAGCGACCTACATACAAAAAACAGCAGAGTTATAACAAATGTATATTAGCCCTTGTTTAAAACTGCTTATTATGACGCTGCGCCGTATTCGCAGAACCTGTGTGTGTTCTTTCGAAACCAGTAAAAAAGTAGAAGATCCACCCAAAAATAATGACTTAAACTTGGGGAAACGGGTTATTTTACGGTATAAGCTGTGGCACAAGCTGCATCAAGATTACATCAAAATAAAAATTCCGTAGTGAAAAAATCCTTTAAATAGTAAGTATTGAAAAGTGCCATATTCTATCGGCAGGTTTTTGTTTGGAAAACCATATACTTATTTCAATAAAAATGACAAAATTGAAGAATTTTCAACGACTATGATACCATTCTTAAAGTACGTACATTCGTATCCCCCCCCCCTTTCTCAGCACTGCACAATGAAACAAGCAAACGCAAAAATGTGTCTTAACTAATATCGTTCCTAAAGAGAGCTATTTTATAAATAATTTTGCTTGCCATATTTGGTGGGCGACCGGCGCAAAAAGAACATTTGAATCAACCAGTATATTTTGTCATGTCCATTATTGGCGCGATGGGTTGATTAAGAAGCTACTGACACTAAACTGTAGATCACACACCTCAGAAAAGGAAAAAAAGCATTTTCAGAGAGTAGACTTTTCTTCGTTGATAAGCTAACAAATTAACTTAAATAGTTGATGATATGTCAGTTCTGCAGAGATCTCGTCTTAATACACAAAACTGCAACTATAGCTTGGCTTGTTTTTGTACTGTTTTGTACTGGGGCTTTCTAGGTGTATTGTCATTTCTTCTATAAATGACTGTACGTACTCTCACCTCTTGGAACGTAGATTATATATGTAGTAATGCTGGGCTACAGGAATGAATATCGTTTCCGGCCCCTGATTTTTTTTTCACTTAAGCTAGAATTGACTGAGCCGGCTAGGCTTCAAAAGGGGCAGCCCGACGTTATACTCCGAAAGCTACCGTCAATTCTGACGTTGTTTTTGAAATTGCATTCCGATATAACTCCGATCCTTATACAAAATTGCTACATACTGACAACCCAGCCTTATTATTAGGCATAGAAAGGTTATAGAGGTAAAAAGACGATACAATGACCTGATAAATGTATCGGTTAAGTGCAAAAACAAAACAGACTAAGCAAAAAAAATATTTAGAATGCTATCGGGTATCACCTCGAAGCATACTGAATAATACAAATTATTGGGAGCATTTTTTGGCGTAGTAGAATGGAGATCTGTCTCCGTTTATTACTTAACCTATGAAGATCATCGTCTGAACTTCTCCTGAACTAACTTAAGGTCTTTCAGAAGATGTCCTGATTAAGACATAGTTTGGCAAAGCATTATCACACATTGGTGACGTCACTGGAGGCCTTTTAAACTGGTCCACTCGCAAAGAAGAATGCACCAACGTGACGTTCATTCTGCTGTACAAACCCTGCGGCTATCAGACAGGTTGGCACCCCGTAAGATCGAAATCGAGCGTGAACTAAAAAGTTTTTGTCGGAATTGATTAGAATTCTTTTAGAAGCTTACAGCTGAGAGCTAATATTGCAACTTCGCTGATCTTGGCAACAGTTAGTTTAATCCATTTTGCAAGTGGAGCCGGTGTGCTCGGAGTGGCGTACAAAGTGGCGCAGAGACTACAGTGCATTTTACATTATTAGAGCAGAAGATTCACCGACGGCACTGGTCAAATTAGTGATGAATTAAAAACAAATTAATTAACCACAAAACCGTTAATTAAGCGTCTTTGACATCATGTGATAATAATAATAATAATAATTTTTTTTCGTCTGCAAGCGCTAGCCGTGAGTGGACACGCTTACATCGAGTTCTCGCATTAAGCGGTTCTTTTTTGTGGAAATACTGTGCTGCCACCAGTGTGAAGTGCACGGAAGGTTCTTCCAGATACAGTGATCACTCCCAGAGTGTTGAGTGAAAAAAAGTTGCTCGGTTTGTCTTACCCGGCCTTATCGAAGTTGTAGTGGATACGCCTTCGAAAACTGAACGGATGCACCATCCCGAAGATAATGTTGTGGACCAGACCACCTGTATCACAGATGAGCCAAGTTTAGTGCGTGCATTACCACCGAACATCTGCTTACAGGCAAGAAACTCTCGACCGGGTTCGCCATATACGCCCCACCAAGGGTCGTCAGTTACCAGTTTGAACGATTTTGATTATTGTGTCTATTCACCACAATCATCTTCAGGAGGATCAGGAGAGGATAGCAGCCACAGGTGCGGTGTCAAGTGTCACAGATCGAAGACGTCATCAACCGAAACAGTGGCAGCAAGAGAACGCCAGCGCCGAGAAGCAAGGCTAGCTGAGATGGTGGAGAGAGCGACTGACAACGACCCGACAGATGTAAACAGTGAGGATGACGATCAACCGTCCGAAACAGGTGACGACATATCTCACGCTGCCGATGAGAGGGGAATGTGGAGTCATATCCCAACTCGACAAGAGAAAGTAGCCAAGAAGATCGCCTCCGCGGCTACTCAAAGCATACGGAAGAAAATATTTTCTACGGCTCTACCAGAATTAATTTTCCACTCTCCTGATAACCCTGATGCACTAAGACCGCTTAGTGTTGTTAAGATAACTGTAGAGCTCAGCAAGCCTTTTCCGGGAGCTAAGGCGCGATTAACAACGCAAGGGAAATTGGCAATTTGCCTCAAAGACTCAGCGCAGACGGCAACAGCAAAAAAGCTAGATAGCATATGTGGTGTGAAAATACAACACTGCCCAGACACATCAGCATTTTGGGGTAGAATTAATGGAGTTAACCCTCAATTACTGAGGAAGACATTTTAGATTGCCTCCGAGATCAAGGTGTAGATGAAGTTAAAAGAGAAAAATATGCCATTGCCGCACGAGATAACCAGGGGAACACAACAAAGGCATGGAAAAATTCGGGCAGAGTGCGAGTCCGCTTTGACGCAATGCCAGTTGCTGAAGTGCGCATGGCTGGTGATGTATTTAAAGTCACATTGTGTGCAGGGTCTCCGATGCAATGTTTAAGATGCCACAAATATAGACATAAAGCCACAGAATGTCAAAAACGAGGGGATCCCACATGTAGGAAATGTGGTTGTCCCGGACATAAAATGTGGGAATGCCAAAACAAGGCTCGTTGTGCCAATTGTGGAGGTGCTCACGCATCCAATGATAACAGTTGGGGGGTCAGAAAGATATACAAAGAAGCGGAACGAGTAAAGCTCTGCGAAAAGTGTCTAGACGCCTTCCTGTCTCAGACGATTTTCCCTCGCTCATAAAAGCGACACACAATGCCAGCTCTGAGCCCGTTAAGGGAGAGAAGTCATACGCAGAAATTGCCAAACCAACCACCGTTCAAGCTCCCACGCAAGTTTTACATAAAGACTGTAATCTACAATCTCCCACCACCCATTGCTTCCAAAACACGGTCTGATGCAACAAAAAACAGAGTTCAGAAAAGACGCTTATGAAGTCACATGCAGGAAAGAAACACAGATTATCAAATGACTCTCCACATATTTTCATCGCGATCATAAAAATATGGAAGAAAATTAAACCCATGCTCTCCAATTGGCTAGATAAAAATCCAGTTATCAAGGCTGTCCTGTCATATCTCGAATCCGAGACTGGGATTGCCTTTTTAAAGACCGTTCTGGACGGTACTGATGACCCACAATTATCGGCATTGCCGGGAACTGCTGTTCAAAGTTTCACGAAACATACTTTAAATGGCTAGCCAACAATGCCACAACACTCGAGACGCCACCGAAAACGACTTTACTTCTTTTCCAGACACCATATGTCTGCAACCACTGTTGCACGATCTTCTAAGGGTCTGAAAATTCATATAACACGTAAACACTCTAGCTCCTAGTCGCAGCCCCCGTACGGATAAGATTCCGGGACCGAGTAACCAGGCAATCATTACATCTAACACCGATACCCAACCTGACTCGAAATATTAGTACAAGTGCTCACATGCTCGCAGAAGTTTAAGACTTGCCAGAATCATACCCCGTAGGGCTAGAAAAATCTGTGCCACAGCATACACGACAGCATTAAGCAACTTTAATACAAAGCTCGATCTGCAAAGTTGGAATAATCTTATGATGCTTCCATTATTGATGTTTACACTACCTCGCCAAAGAGTTGGAAGAAAAAACGCTAACTAAAATTATGAGTTTTGGTCATAATTCACCAACACTTCAAAGTCTCGCTGATTCAGCCATTCCTAGCACAACCGGCAAGAGGTTTCATTTCACTAACGACCAACACAGCGTGCGCCAAGAAGAGATGAAATTCGCAGAGGGCGATATTCGTTCTGCTGCTCGGACGCTACTGTCCTAAGACACATTGGCACCACACGATGAGCATACCGAGTTTGAGCTACGGAGCAAACACCCAGTCACTCCACCCGGGTGTCAAGAACACTTAGACCTGCTGCAACAACCGGCCATTCTAGATCTGGATAGAATTGAAGGATCTCTCGTTTTTGAGACCATTCAATCTTTCTCATTTGCAAGTGGAGCCGGTTTAGACGGCCTACGGCCTCGACAGCTTCGGGACATGCTTAGCCAGACGATCCCATCTTCGGAGCGTCTACTGGACGAACTGGGAATTTTTATGGCTAGAGTGCTCAATGGGGCTTTGCCATCGTTCTGCCAGCGCGTCTTCTACGGTGCAAGTTTAACAGTCCTCCGAAAGAAGGATAATACCATTAGGCCCATAGCATGCGGACTAACTCTACGAAGAATGGCTTCAAAGATCACGATGGCTATGAACAAACAGGCCATTGTTGCTGCGGTTTCACCCCGTCAAATGAGTGTTGCTATTAGAGGAGGAGCAGAGGTACAGGCCACACGCGCTTTTCTGGAATCAGAAGGTCCGACAAAAGTACTAGTCAAACTAGATTTCCAAAACGCGTTTAACACAATAAGAAGGCACAACATTTTTGGCGAAGTAAAGAGAAAAGCGTCACGACTCTATCCGATGATATGGCAGTCTTATAGAGATTTCTCAATCCTCGCGTGGAACACAGATACGATCATAGAGTCGCAAACTGGCATTCAGCAGGGAGACCCATTGGGACCAGCTCTGTTCTGCCTCGGCATTTCTGATCTGGTGTCTAGCCTACAGAGGCCTTTTAATGTCTGGTACCTAGACGACGCTGTCTTGGGAGGTCCCGCAAATGTCGTGGCAAGAGATTTGCAGGCTATATTGAACTTCGAGGAACCGGGAGGACTGACCCTCAACGCGGCCAAGTGCGAGGTTTTAGCTATCGGAGGTACATCTCAAGATCAAGCGCAGGCTATACAAACAATCATGGAAGCACTTCCTGGGATATCTCGTGTAACTCAGGATAACCTAGATGTTCTAGGTTCTCCTGTAATGCCGGAAGGAATTCCACGCGCTCTTGATGCTAAACGAGAGACCCTGGAAAAGATTCGCCCACGACTGACAAGTATGCACCTGCAGGTGGCTCTCTGCCTTTGTAGACACAGTCTTGGTTCACCAAAATTTGTCTACCTGCTACGAACTTGCCAGACTCTAAAACACATGGAAGGTCTTGTAGCCTACGACGAGACCTCTAGAGACATTCTAAGTGAGATACTAAACATCAACTTAGAAGGAAACATGTGGCAGAGAGCTAGCCTCCCTATCGGCAACGGAGGTTTTGGAATAAGAAGAGCTACGGATCTAGCTACAGTGTGCTACGCTGCCTCCCTGAATCAATTCGGCTCCCTGGCGGAATCACTTATCGGCGAGGAAGCAAAGCTTGAATTAAAAAAAGGCAACTATGGCAGCAGACACCTCAATCAGGATTCAACTCGATCCCGGCCATTTGGAAGAGCACGTGAGTCAAAAACTTCTTGACGCTTACAAAACTAAGAAGCCCGCACGAGATATAACAAATAGCCTAACATCAGCAAAAGAGCGTGCCGTCTTTCTAGCGGCTTAAGATCCCTTCAGCGGGGGCTGGCTTCAACGCGCTGCCCTCCCGTCAGCTTGGCACCATGCTGGACCCAAACTCCTTCCGCATGGTGTCAGCTCTTAGGATAGGCGTCCCCGTCTGCCAGCCCTTTTCTTGCCTGCCATGCGGCCAACCTGTCGACTTTGACGGTCTACACCCGTTAAGCTGTCTGAAAAGTCCCGGCAGACTCACAAGACACGCTGAACTGAACGCCATAGTACGAAGAGCTCTTAGAAGGGCAGGGATACCATCGACACCCGAGCCGAAGGGTCTTAATGGGAGCAATGAGCTGCGACCTAACGGGGTCACCATCCCACTATGGTCACACGGCAAAAGCCTTGTATGGGATGTTACGGTCTCATGCACGGCGGCCTTGTCGTATTTATGTCACAGCGCAGTCGAATCTGGATGAGTAGCAAAGCGCGCGGAATCTGAAAAACGAAAGAAGTATCTCGAGCTATCAAGAAGCTACCACTTTGTGCCCATTGCATTGGAGACACTTGGCCCCATCAGCACAGGTACAGCGAAAATCCTGAAAGATGTCGGAAAACGCATAGAAGACGTTACGGGTGATCGACGCGAGGCCATGTTTTTGAGACAGATGATGTCTTTGGCCGTTTGTAGAGGAAACGTAGCTTCAATCATAGGCGCAATGAACTGAAAAGGGAACAAAGCAGACCTGGCTCGTTCTAAACGTTCATACCTAATAATAATAATAAATAATAATAAAAGTAATACTAACCGTAAAGAAAAACACCAGATCTTCTACCCATAATGTGGCATAGTTATAGAAATACCTTACTCCTAACATGAAACCCAAAATCAATACTTATATTGAAAGGCAGGCATCCAAAACAGTAACCCGTTAGGCCCGGCCCTATTTAGCTTAGGTATATTAGATATGTATGACAGTTACCAAATACATTACATGTGTGGTAATTAGATGACGCTACGTTAGGAGGATCATATGATTTGGTGGCCCTTCGCTCTACAATTCGTAGAGGAGAGTTTAGTTGAATAAATCGAAATGCGAGGTAGCTGATTTCGGCGATTTGCCCTAAGAGAGAAACGAAGCAATCGGAAAAAAATACAGGGTCACTCTCCAGTATATCTAAGTAGATTTAAAACAAGAAACCTGAAGGTTCTACATAGCCTGAACGTTTATGCTTAACTGTACTTATGTTATCAATAAACAATGAGTCTCTTCTAGGAATTTGTATTTTGAGATCAAAATGGCTACTGACCTCATTTCCGTCTACTACGCCGCTTCACTAATACAGTTTGGTCCTCACGCAGCCTTAGGGAACGATAAAATTACACGGTCTGAAACAAAGAGCAAAGCAGATCGTGTCATCAGGGGCGTACTTTACTTGGCTTCCCTACAAGAAAATCCTAATCACAATTCTGCGGTGATACGAAAGATATTCGTCTACGATGTGCCGACGTAAAATAACGCGAAATTGCGACCTTGTTCACGCTTGTTGCTCAAACGCGATACACAAGCGTGTTAGGATCACAGTTTATCACCCACATTTTTATTGTACTCTTATTTGATTGCTATATATGTAATAGCCTGTCTAAACAAAACGTCAAACAGTGTCTGAACCCGTTCGTTTTTTATGCATAGCTTGGAAATGTCATAACGTGGAAAACAACATTTCTTCATTTGTCACCTAGGTAGTGCATGAAGTACAAGAATAAATAAATATACAGAAACGTCCGGTACGGTATACGTAAAGATAGACGCAAACGTTGTAAAAAGTAGGTCAGCAAAACATAAACCAAGTGTAGGATTGCTAAGTCATCTAAATGCAGTGATTTTACCTGGGAGACAATTTTAACTGGAAGTAAACCGTAAGATTTGCTATCACTAAGAGAGTAGCCCAACGGGCGACTGCAGATTCTCTTGCTAGCGCCAACAGCAAAAAGCACAAAAGTGGAAACCTGGAAGAAGGGCAACTATGCCTGCTTCTCACGCTCGCTTTTCAGCGCAAGGTTAACTTGCATTTTAGCTCATATGAGTAGAAAATTAAGCTTTTTCTAAGGAGTGCAAGTCAGTCGTGTCGGGCACTCGTTACCGACACGACCGCGTTCTAGAACTACGTCAGCGAAGTGACCAAGACATTCTTGGAGGAGGATCTCGTTAAATGGTTAGATAAGCTTTCCTGCGCTCCCTTTTAAGGACTTAAAAGTGAAACCCCACTCTCTGCCTGGACTACAGGTATCACCCAAAGCGATATCACAATAAACAGCTAGCCGGTGCCTCATTCAAGAACTTAAAATTCAAAAGCAAACTCATCGTTTTAACCTACCTACGTATGAATCCAATATGGTGCCAGGCCATATTGGATTAACATATTAGGTTTTTAAAAACAGCTCGTTCTTAGAAACGTCTTATTCTCAAAACCGTTTTATTCTCAGAACCGTCTTGTTCTGAGAATCGTCTTGTTATTAGAACAGTCTTGTTCTGAGAACCGGTTTGTTCTAAGAACAGGCTCGTTTTGAAACCAACTCGTTCTAAGAACCGGCTCGTTCTTAGAACCAGCTCGTTCTTAGAACCAGCTCGTTCTTATAACCAGCTCGTTCTTAAAGCCCGCTCGTTCTTAGAACCAGCTCGTTCTTAGAACAAACTCGTTCTCAGAACTAGCTCGTTCTTAAAACCGGTTTGTTTTAAAACCGACTTGTTATTAGAACCGGCATGTTCCTAGAACCGGCTTGTTCTTAAAACCGGGTTGTTCATAGACCCGGCTTGTTCTTAGACCCGGCTTGTTCTTAACACCAGCTTGTTCTTAAACCAGCCTGTTCTTAGAATTGGCTCATTCTAAGAACTGGCTCATTCTAAAAACGGGCTCATTCTAACAACGGGCTCATTCTTAAAACCGGCTCATTCTTAAAACCAGCTTGTTCTTAGAATCAGTTCGTTCTTAACCCCGGTCTGTTCTTAGAAGTTCGTTCTAAGAACCAGTTCGTTCTAAGAACTGGCTAGTTCTAAGAATTGGCTAGTTCTAAAAACCGGCTCTCTCTTAATACCAGTTCGTTCTTAGAACAGGCGCGTTCCTTAGAACCGGTTCGTTCTTAGAACCGGCTTGTTCTAAGAACTGCCTTGTTTTTAGAACAATCGTTTTCTTAGAACCAGCTTGTTCTTACAATTTTTCTCTCAGTTGCGAAGTCCGTTCACCGGCTGTTTCGACCGGTTTTCTACATGCTACATCGACCAACACGGGAGGGCAAACACCTTAGGTTAGTTCAATGCTACAGCGACCAACACGAGAGGGCAAACATTTAAAGTTGGTATGAATTGTATTATGAAATGTGGCAAAACAATGCGCTTTAGCGTTCACAACAGTACTGGCCGACTTAAATAATAAAATGACCTCGCATATTGGACTTAATTATTGAAAGGAGCTCCAACGTTATGCTAACTGATCCAAAACAACGTTGTAAATCTAGTCTTACATAGTAGCAGGATCGATTACACTACATAATTATACGCCTAGGCGGAAATAACCTCCCCTTGAGGACATCAGGACGATAATATAGACGCAACGTAGAGCCCCGCTATAAAGCACAAACGTGTGTATTTAATGCGATGATTCGCACTAGCTGCAGAGCCCGGAGCTGGAAAAACTCAAGTTCTAATAGTAAGCGCATGGCATGGCACTCTGCCAACCTTCTGCTTTTCGATTTTCTAATGCAAAACTCTCACTGCTAAAAAACGTCACATTTGCGGAAAAGGATAGCACCGTATGGCATGCGACCTGTAGGCTAACCCTAAAGCGAATGGCGTGAAGGATAGCCTTTGCGCTGGATAAGAAAGTTGTAGTAGACACAATAAGATCGCACGAAATCCGTATTGCAGTAAAGGGTGAAGCGAAGGCGGCAGTCCACCCAGCTCGAGCATTCGCAGAGGCGAGTAGAACAACGCGTGTGATGGATACCTGTTCACCCCGAGAACAGGGTTCAGCAGGAGACCTTTTATGTCTAGCGCTGTTTAACCTTCGTATCCCAGATCATTTCTATCAGATGCAAAGTCCGTTCTCCAGCTGGTACCTGGATGATGCAGCACTTTGTGAACGAGTATTTAGAGTGACATCGGACATACGCCAAATCGAGGCTTTTCAACATCAAGAAGGTATATGCCTAAATGCCGCTGCTAAAATCGAAATTTCCACTGTCGGCAATTTTAGGTGGAAGAAGAATTGCAGAACGCACGATACGAGAGATTTTTTTCCATAGTAAGCAGTTGGATAAGAAGGATATGGCTTTCGGTTGGCTCCAATAGGTGTACAAAAAACCAACGAAATTCCCTGGAGAGCATGCCAAAGCGATGTGCCCAGAGGCTCCGTTGTGCTTGTGAAAATATAGTCTAAGATCGACACGATTTCACTATCTTTCGCACTGCACCTGTCAATATATACCGCGCTCAATTGGAGACGCGCAGCTTTTATGGAGAAAATGTATCATTAGGCTGTACGACGAGGTATTGGAGAGATAGGCGTTAGCTATAGGTGAAGGTGGCCTTGGGCCAGTAAAGGCGGTAGGCCTAGCTTTATCTATGCAGCTTCTCTTAAGCGTTTTAATTCACTATCCGAATTACTGCTTAAATTACGACAACAAGCAAAAGGGAGTCCGTAAAATTATGAACAAATTGAGTGCAGGGTCAGGATTAGGCTTGACGTCGGTAATATACAAGAACATCTAAGTTTGCGTATTTCTGGTATAGAAGGATGAAGCTTACAAAACATATTCTTAACAATTTACCTTCGAGTCGTGCAAATGCGGTATTTTGGGCTGATCGGGACACTCAGTGAAGGGCGGCTTGAAGCTGTGCCATATGCAGAAGTAGGCATCATGCTGGACCTAACTACGTTCCACATGGCTGCCGCTTTAAGGATAGCAGTCACTATAAAGAGATATCTATTATGCGAATCTTTTCCTTGTGGTGCATGCGAGCTAATAATGACAGCGACGGCCTACATCTACTTAGCTACCCAAAAGAACATGGTACATTTTCAAAGCATACATAATTGAATGAAATTATAAAACGAGCTTTTTAGAGAGCAAAACGACCTGCAAAGTGGAGCCCCAGACTTCCAACGGAATAATGGCAAGAGACCTCATGTTGTTGCTATTCCCTCGTGGTCGCATGGCCGGTGCTTGACATGAGATGCTACAGTGTCCTGCACTGTAGTTCTGTTCTATCTACGTCAGCTCTGTGCACACGATTCGGGCAGTGGAGCAAGCTGAAATAGAAAAGAAGGCAAATACGCAGATATCGATGACAGTTATCGTTGTGTGCCGATAGCTAAGAAGCCACTGATACAAATTAAACTATTGTTTCTAGAAACAATAAAGTACGTTGGAACCTATCAACTGCACAAATTTGGAATACTGATATTAATATTAGCAACGCCTCTCATGTAAACGTAAGCGATTTCAATTCGCGTGCTTCGGTCTATTAGCTCTACAACTGCCTGTCAACCTCGAAACAGCGCCATTTGACGCTCACCAGCATCTTCCAGCCCGACATGGAGCTCGAAGACCTCCTCCCTTAGAACAGTAACGAACTTGTCGATGCTGACGATACCTCGCACTGATCGTCTTGACGGCGGATTTTTCGTTCGGTTGCCATTGCTTCAACAGTCATCTGTAAACAAAAACAGAAACAACAAAAATCCGAGTTTTCTTAGTAGCTTAGCTGAGACGTGCTTTTAATAAGTTAATTAATCAACACGCGTAGTGTTGATACGAGTTGGTGCCTGCATTAATTTACTAAGAATTACAACGTTTTGCGAATGCACAACTGTCGCTTTTAGAACACTGGGTAGACAGCGTTCTGAACGTAACAGTTGAGCTGTAATAAGACAACTCCGGTCGTCAAGGAGCACACTATGCACCTGTTTTAGAAAGGTCACAAATCCTGGACTGCAAATCACATAATCCGAATATGCATCACCACCACGCAAGACTGCATTTCGCAACGCAGTAAGTGCACGGCCTGAACAAACTGCCAACTGTATATGATGCACCCTTCAAAATAAATATTTTATTGCCTTCAAGAGGTACATAGATCAGTTTTTCTATAGCATCAGTGTAACAATAGTAAAAAAATCAGGTATTCATCAAATATGTGATTCGAGCCTTAGCTAAAGAGAAACGTGCTCACGTTTGCTAAGCACACGCCAAACATGCGGTCGTGCAGCAATAAAATAAATAGTAATGCAATTTTATTCGCAAGACGCTGCTATAAAGTAAAAAAAAAACTACATGCAGAGCTAAAATGGAGGTGAGGAGACAGAGCTACTGAGTATATACAGTCACTAAAAAAATATAGGGCCACCCATGTTTGCCACATTTCACGCATTTATTATAACCGATTGTGTAAAGATCATGTAAATGATACATGCTCACAGAGTAACAGCGGATACTTTTATCGACATTTGGAGTATCGGGTTACCTTAAAACACGAAATTTCGACATTTGGCACAGCTACGCTGCAAAAAAATTATAAAGTCACTACCAAGATGCATGTCTTAGCGAGTGACTTGAGTGGAATAACAACGTTTGGGCTCATTTCACGGCTCGACGGAAACGAAAGCAGACCTCCTACCAGAAATTTTTCTGTGCTGAAACGATGGGTTTGGGTCGGCGTCTCACGAGTGACGAAAAGACCCAAATCAAGGCTTATAAGGATGTCGGCCTCTCTAATCGGGAAATTTCCCGTCGATTGGGGCGTTCTCGCCAAGTAGTGAACAACTTCGTGAATTTGGGTGAAAAATACGGCGGAAAAAAGACTCCGGGGCGTCCAAATGCCATTTCGGAACGAAACAAGCGCGCAATTTTGTAGATAGCCCTCGAACTCTGCGCTCTCGGCAAAGGCAATTGCGGCGGCGGCCGGTGTGCAAACGAACGTGCGAAATGTGCCAAACCTCCTCAGGAAGACACTTTGGCTCACGAGAAAAAACTTAAGAGAAAACCACGATTGACCGCTGAGCATCAGAAAACTCGTCTCGACTTTGCCCAGGTTACGATGTCATGGACCACTGAATGGCACCGAGTGCTCTTTTCGGATGAAAAAGAGTTCAATAATGATGGACCAGATGGATTTAACTATTATTTCCACGGTGTGCGCAAGGAAGAACGATTTTTGTCAAAACGGCACTCAGGTGGCGGTCGGTGATGATCTGGGCCGCTGTCGGGTATTATACAAGGTCGCCGATTGTGTTTTTAGACGGTTGTGTTAATCGACGCGCTATAGGGATCTACCAGAAGAGCAATCCGCACATTTTGAGCTCATGGGAGGACCCGACTTTGTTTTTTCAACACGATATTGCCCCGATTCACACTGCTAAGTTGATCGAAAGCTGGTTCGAACAACGCCCACATTGAGGTCCTACGCTGGCCTGCAGTCTCACCTGATTCTTAATATTATCGAGAATGTATGGGGCTGGCTCGCCCGAAAGGTTACACCGACGAAAAACAATTTTCGAACCAGGTAGAACGAAAAAAAGCAATTGTGAAGGCTGGGACGAGCTCTCGCAGGACGTCATCCAAAATTTATTCAATACTATACCAAACCGCATTTTTGAAGTTATCCGACGTAATGGGAAGTTCACTAAATATTAAGTATAGTTGTTAGGTGCCGTGAAATGAACCCAAACGTTGTTATTCCACTCAATTCACTCGCTACGACATGCATCTTGGTGGTGACTTTATAATTTTTTCGCAGCGTAGCTGTGCCAAATGTCGAAATCTCGTGTTTTAAGGTAACCCGATACTCCAAATGTCGATAAAAGTATCCGCTGTTACTCTGTGAGCATGTAGCATTATGATTTTTACACAATCGGTTATAATAAATGCGTGAAATGTGGCAAACATGGGTGGCCCTAATTTTTTTCAGTGACTGTAAGTGTCAACTTCTTTCACGAGTTCTCGAAGAATAATTATTGGATATTATTGCACATTTAGGGGCAGCACGGTCAAGTTCTAGTAAACAGAGTTAATCGGATCAGGTCAGCATCAACATAACACGAACGTAGTAGCGTCAAGTACGTCTGGTCAATAATGATTAATTGTGGGGTTGCCCCTATCGGCTTAGTAAAGGAATTCCGGGTCTTCGAAGAAAATATACGCTTTCGGATGAGGAGCGGGCGAGAACCATTTCAGCGTTGTTTCCCAGCCACCCCACATTCGACCGCTCTCGCTACCTGGGAGATGCCACAGACCAAGTCCCGACAATCACCAGGCTGGAGACAATCAGCGCCGCAGCACGGATTAAGCTGGGGAAGGCCTCCGGACCCGACGGAGTCCCGGCCGCTGCTACAAAGGCCCTCCTATTAAAACTCTCGGAGGAGACTGCTGCGGTATTCACCCGAATTCTGCAGGAGGGGATCATTCCCGCCACGTGGAAGTCGGCCCGTGTCATCCTTATCCCGAAAGGGAAAAGATCGTATAGGCCGATATGCCTACTCGGCACGCTGGCAGAGGCGTTCGAAGCCGTCGCGTGAATCCACCCTGCTCGTTTACCAGGAAAGCACGTCACAGAAGCAGCTTTTCGTGCTCTTGACACACCCAAACTTGTGACGAACCCAAACTAATCTTCAATATCGAATCTCCAATTATCGATTGTTTGATACATTCGGATTGCCTGTTCCCATACGAATCGCCAATATACAGGTCGTGCAGACACCAACAAGGACACTGAATCGGCAACTGCCAAACCAAAGTAACTGATATGGTACTAATATGTACAAAAAAGCTAGTCGCCAGCACACTAGTCCGCATCGTTTTAGCACAAACAATACGATCATCACAATACAAGCAAACGAATATGAGTTAATGGCATACAGCGTCGGCTCATTTAGACGACCGACTAACCCTCTCTTGGATGTGTGATCGAAAGCTGCTACCGCTTGTTGATAAAGTTATGCCTAGGTCTGTAAATTAAATTAGTTTAAGTAATTAGTTAATTTCTCTTCATCTAATTTGAAGCACGTCACCCCTGGCCCTATGGCCGCCCCTTCAAAATGTCATAGCCACTGTCTTTTCTTAGTTAACCTTCACACCCTTCTCATCCATGATTGCGCTAGTCGATTCATGGCTTGTTTTACTCTGAAAAGGCTGCCACCAAAGATGACCACATCATCAGCGTACAGTAAGATTCTGGCCCACTCTCGGGTCCTGCCCGCCTTTATCCGCTCCGGTAGTGCACCCAGAAGTACGAAAACAGCAGTGGCTTAGTCCATCGCCCTGTGCGACACCTGTGGTTTGAGCCACCTCCCCCGCAATACCGACCCCTTTGTCAATCAGCACCGTGTTCTGTTTTAACATATTGATAAGTAACCTCAGAACTGCTCCCGGCATTCCTGATTTTGCCAGCTCTTCAACTATTTATCCTTTGGTGCTATATCAAACTCTGCATTTAAATCTACAAACACACCGCATATATGCAACTCCTTGGCCTGGACAGCGTATCCCAGATTGCTCCTAGCAGCAAGTCTTTCCTGTGCGGTTTCTCCCGAGATGCTCTGTCGATTGCTTCCCGTTTCTAAGGAACACTGTCTCCTCCCCTTCCGCTTCAGTCATATATGTGGACGTTCGTCAGCCTCCTTTATTGCTACCCACTCTTTCTTTTCCCAGTGCTTTTTCTTCTTCCTCTTTATACGTTTTCTTAACCACCGCCTAACTAACGTTGCCAACGGCCTCATTAATTGGGCGGTCTTTACATATTCTCGCGTCAGCCTAGCTTGCTTGGCCGCCCTGCACCGATCATTAAACCAAGGTATTCCGCTTCTTTCCTGTGGCGGCAGCATTGCAGACGTCAATAAGCCTACCAGACTGAGTTCATAGGAGTCTACCTGGGTTACCCCTGGCACCGGGAGTACGCTGCTAAGTCCTTGTAAATGAACGTTGCCGTTAAGCTTCCTCCCTGAGCCTTCCCTCCTTCCTCGTTCTTGAACACTGCCTCTAATTTTCATCCGGAAACACATAGGTACATGTTTTCTGAGTCCCGCGCCTTCCTGTAAAGGATTGTCATCCCCTGTATTTTGTATATCCCTTCTGTCTATATCGCTTGCAATATATCAATAACTGATATCCCGGAGTGACATTCATATATGCACACATTCGCCCTGTTAACTACTGAACAGCCAATCTCATCCAAGTCTAGCAAGGCCGCCGTTCGTTCCGAGTCAACCCTGTCTAATCTCGCAATTAAATCCCTTCCTATAATCATCGGATCCTTCCGCGGCAGCGCTTCTATCCAGAGTAAGAGGCGCTCGACCATCGCTTCTGTGGACTCCGTACTCGCCGGTTGCACATAGGTGGCCACTAGTTAGATGACATTACTGCGATTAGATTTTTTGCTACTATTCCCACCCTCAATTCTCCCATTGTCGGTCTAACAAAAATGTATACCCCCCTGCTCGCCTACCCGGACCCTTTCTGCACAGTGCCAGCGCATGATATCCATAGAATCCCCGAATATCAAACTGTTCTCGTGCGGACGTCTACCCCTTCGTACGCATCGTCCTCGAACAAATCTAACACCCCCCCCCTCACAATTCCACATCACTATCTGAATACCTGCATCCACCACGTCTCTAAACTCAATATCTTGCTGGATCTGCTGGTTCTCGCACGCGTGCGACCTGCTCACTGTTGTCTTCAGACGTCAG
>QVRM01003779.1:0-34580 GCA_003439945.1 Dermanyssus gallinae | reverse complement strand
ACGACTGCAACAAGATTTTTTTAGTAAGCAGTGACATATATATGATTATTGTATAGCCTATTTTACTATATACACATAGGCTATGAACATGACATTGTTCGATCAGTCTAGTAGCCCGTCTCTCTTACACTGAGCATAGATCTTAGGCGCTACCAACTCGATTATCATTTGATCAATCAGTTGCAATCGGAGCACCTTTGCAGCTTGAGTTTCACGCTGTCTATGTAACTCTAGAATGTATCATTTGCCACCCTTTATTTGCTGTAAATGATATATATATATATATATATATATTATATATATTATATATATGGAACACTTTTAGAGCCGTTGGTATTGCGGCATGTGTGCCAAATATAAGCGTAGCTTAGCCTATTTTGAGGAAATGTCCTGTTTTTTTAATACATATTTTGACGTTTTGCCGTGGATTTCGCTATTTCACCTGTAGTCGATATGCCGATACCGGCACAAAATACGCCAACGTTGGGAACAACATATGACAACAGAAGCGGCGAAAGATAACGTGATAGATAACAGTAACAACAACAACTATAATCATAACAACAGCACTAACGATGACAACAACAGCGTCGCAGCGATTAGCAGCAACAGTGGAACACAACGTTAGCAATGACAACAACAACAACGATAATAATAACAAAATATTGTTAAGGACAGTTGCAACAATAGCAAACAAAGAAGACGAGGACAACACCAACAACGACATCAACATCAACAATAAAATTAAGCGTGAACAGCTGTGCTAGATTCCATTGCTATCTATTAGGTTGTTTTAATGTAGGTTTACAGTGGTTACGGAGTTGCGTGTTTACATATTTATCCCTGGAGAATCCGCAAGTACTAAAATAACATAAGTAATGATTATGATAATGGTGACACCTATGATGTGCATGATGATGATGATGATGATTACTATTTGAGCGGATACAACGATCGCCGGGCTTCCTGAGCCAGCGCATCACCTTGAAGGAAAAAAAACATTTGGGCTGACTCTCAGCCAAGATTTAACGTCCATGGGATGCTTTTCGCATTGCTTCATAGACGGACCCCCATAAATGCAAATGTGCAACGGTGGAGCTCAAACCGCGCCTATGTGTCTCCTCTTTCGGTCGCGAGCCGCAGACGAATGCACCACGCCACCGGGCTCGACACCTTAGAAGTTCAGGCACTCACTTGACACGATTCCAGAGGAGAGAGGTCAAGAGGAACTGATGCATATATAGGGAGTTCTGAGAAAATTAGTACATTTACCGGCTAGAAATATTTTTGTAAAAAAAAAAATGTAAACAAAATATGATATTATTTGCACTCAGCCGGATATGTGTGTATATATATATATATATATATATATATATATATATATACACACAATATGTGTGTATATAGGTATGCATAAATACGCACATATATGTACCGTAAAGTCCTCGCCGGGAGGAAAATGGCATGCCATTTTATACCTATGAGTTAGTTAGTATGCAATTCGTTGTTGTTGTTTTTGCTGTTAGTAAACTTACGGTCACAGGCCGAACACAGCGGAGCGAACAGACATAGCAGTCCGTCGAGACTCGATGTAAACGAGACGGTTTTTCCTCTGCCTGTCTTAGTCTATTTCTAGGTCGCTCTGCTTTCAACGGTAAACAACTCTGCGCATCTGGTATATATATATATATATATATATATACGGCCATTGCCCTTGATGTTTAAATAGGTAGCCAATGAGATAACCGTGACAGCTGGCTGGAAACACCGACCTCTACCGAAGAAAAAACACCTGTAGGCAAACAACAGTTCCCCGCAAACGAACAGAGTCCGCGACAAGCATAACCAGCACCCTCTGGCCGGTGACTACAACGTGCCCGTGGACTGCGTTGTCGAAATATGTCGTCGTAAACCGCGTAAATCCAAGCGGCAGAACTGGCTGTGGTTAATAATTCATTCTGGCGTTCGAATTCTGCACAGCTTCTATGACATACACATTTCGATAATTCTGTCTGCGCGGACAGGTTGCTATTGTTATGATTCGTCATTTGTTATGATTACCTTAACTATTGATTGGGTATGCATTAGTTACATGTTATTGTTTCGATTTTTTATTTTCCGCATACGGACCCTATGAATTGTAGACTTCCGGGTATGAGCTATCGACGCCTGCACTTGAGGCCTTTCTCGGCGCCTGGCTTGAGGCCTTTCTAGGCGCCTGGCTTGAGGCCTTTCTAGGCGCCTGGCTTGAGGCCATTCTAGGTCCCGTAGCCGCCTACCACGACTGCCTCAGTCAGCTTTTGCCCGCGCTCAGGGAGGAAGCGTCTTTGTCCTTCAACGGGAGGTTGTTTGTGTGTTCTCCAATAGTTCTCTACAAAAATAGGAGTAGAGGCTAACAAATGGACTAGTCAATTACGGCTGGCATGATATAAGAGCATTTTAAGCTTTTTAAGGAATTTAGCGTTAATACCGTCTAGGACTCAAAAGGGCTTGTCTTAGTGTTATGTAAGGCCAGATAGTCTGTTTTCCATACGAGGCGGTCGGCGCTATTTTCAGGTTACAGGGACTGGCGAAAGCGGGTATACGATTTTATATTTATTTTTCAACTTCGATTGTAGCGGTGCGCATTGCAGTTCGCATAGTTTTCCCTGGGGCGGGACTCAATCGGTTCGTTGCACCTGAATGTATCTGTTTCTTATGAACTATTTAAAAATCGCTGAATTTATCGTCAGGGACTTCAGGTAAGATAAGGAAATACTACTATTCCGCTGCCGCGTCATTGAGAATGTCTTTTTCCTTTTTCAAGTACCTTCCTCCTTATGACGTTCGTGGGGACACCCTTACGAGCCATCGTATCAAAGATAATCGCGTAGAACGCTATATATATATATATATATATATATATATATATATATATATATATACACACATATATCTATGAAGTGGGAGATGCCGAATGACGTGTTGCTGCTCCTGTGTGTGATCGATAAACAGTGCTCGATCAAACTACTTAATCTTAAAGTCACTATAATCGATTTATATACGATTTTACACAGTGCTGGTGCCTTCATGGCCTCACAGGAAGCACGGGTAGTTGCTACAACGTTGACCCGTGAGCAGACACAATAACGACATGTGACAGCCGAATTTGATCCATTCCAAAGAGCTCAACTGCTGGCGTTTATGTTGTTGTTGTTGCTTTTGCTGTTACTCTCATTGGTTTTCGAGATAGTCGACATAATATCGTTACGAGGTGTTATTGTTCAGAGTCGGCGAGACGGTAGAGCGGGAATGGCCTGCGACCTTGAGTATTCCTGGGTCCTGATACCGATACGATTGATCCCCTATTGATTCCGTTTGTGTAATAATAATAATAATAATAATAATAGTAATAAGAATGGGAGGCACAGCGATTTCATCTGGCTGGAGAGAGAACGGCGCGAAAAGCTCGAAACCACGAGCGTTGGTGCTGATATAGCTCCATCAACTGTATATAAGAGACAAACGGACCTGATCATTTCTTCGTCCCTATAGTTGCCGTTGTTTATATATATATATATATATATATATATATATATATATATATATATATATATATATATGGTATGCACATACCATTTATGAATATATGAAGTGTTGCAGCAGATTGTATGTGTCTGTGCTTCCCATACGTAGATATGAGAATGTCTCTAAATGGCTATTTGCGTGTATGCAATACGTATTAATATAGCTATAGGACAAAGGGATGGCAGGAAGCGTTATTCCCCTAGGCGTGAGAAGAGAGAAAGCAGAATGCCGTCGGTTTGGATATGCGTGCCTGCTCTCTGGAGGATCAGATCTCGTTTGCAGAGTAAATCACGGCATTGACTTCGAGAGCGCGGAGCTCGGAGACGATCGACGCCAAGCGTGCCAACCGCTAACAGAAGCAGAAGTTTATTTTAAATAGTGCTACTGCTGCTCCTGCTAGTAGCAACAGCATGCTTGGCAATTGTAAAACGACGCATAATCATAATAGACTCTACACAGAGGCATATATCGAGTAATACTACCCCGAGCGCAAACAGACGGCCAACGCTATGGAGCCAAAACGAGGATGTAAGTAAAATGTACCGCAACAACAACAACAACAAAAACAGCAACAACAGGAAGATGTGTGACCGACAGAAGCAGCAGCAATAACAGCAACAACAATAACAAACCGTTTTTTTTTATTTTTTTATTTGGACCGTTCACACTACTGTGATACGGCAAGTTTATTTTAAGAGAACCACGGAAATGTTTTTCACTTTACTTCGTGAAACAAACAGTTTTAACAACGTAACTATGACTAGCGACAGATGACCAAGAACGTTATTTTATTGGGTACAACGGTCGCGGGGCCCACCCGGTTCCATATTGCTGTTTTCATGTTTGCGTTCTACTCATTTGCTTTCGCCCTCTCTCTCTCTCTCTCTGTAAATCTTTTTTGTTTTTCAAACTTTGCGCATTTCTATTCTTTTGTCGTCTGTTCTTCACAATAGCGTGTTTTCGCTCTCTAGGATCCAGACGACTCGACCTATTTGGGCGACCTATCTATTCAAGCCTGTCCGTCTGCTGGGCTCTATAACCACACCATAGGCCATACACGTATGAAAGCGGCCAGCACAATGAGTTAAAATTGCGCTAGTTAAATTATGCGTCCATATTCTCGGTGGGCACCACTCATTGCTTGCAATGTTGCGCGGACTGCGGACAATCTGAGTGGCTGTTGCAATTCTGAAATGACGCAAGTTTAAAAAATAGTACCGTTTTTGATACGTACGTGGATTTCTCTCTCTCTCGTTGCCTTTTTTTCTTATTTATAACGCATACCTATTTCGTATAGTTGCTTGCTTTTAGCTTGCAAACGCATTCCAGAACAAGGAAGTCACACGCATTGTTTCGTAAGACGCATACGGTAAAGTTATACTACCATATATATATATATATATATATATGGTAGTATAACTTTGTATGTACGTATGGTAGTATATATATAAATATATATATATATATATATATATATATATATGAATATATATATATATATATACAAATAAAACGGGAGACAACGAATGAGATCGGCGAAGCTCCTCTTAGATGTTCACGACGTCGAAAGGTTGAGTCAGCAAACCGCACTATTGATAATGACCTGACGCCTGACGTAGACTGTGACCTAACCGGAGACTAAATAAGACCGGCCGCCACAAGAGCACAGAGAGGGCCGCTAAGAAAACGTAAGGATTTTGTAGAGATTCTTTAGCATGAGGGGCAGTTGAAGTGGTAGAACGTCTCAACACAAAGTAAACGCAACTCAAGTTGAACTTTTTATCGTGAGGATCCGAAGTACGGCCTCGCCGAAAAACGCGCCCCGTTACGCGTTTAGTTTATATCAAACGCTATCCTGTCTTACTTGTAGGGCTGTTGTTCTTGGCTTCCTCTGGAGGCAGGCGGAGCATCCTTGCCAGTCTTGTCGTTTCCTGGCGAATGTCCACTGCATCATCTCTAGTGTGCCGTATACTCAAAAAATGCCTTGCCATTTTGAACCCAAAAACGAAACAGAACCCGCGAACTCCTAAAATGCCGTTTGTTTTTGTGGAAGTGCTGCAATTATGATAATAGGCACCTAATCGCACGATTTGCTGTACATGGTTTTCACATAAAGCTCTCCATTTGAGAAAAGTTCCGTGAAATTTCCTCGTTATGCTTGTGCAACCTCTGCGGGAGATAGTTTGACTTGTATCACCTCCAAAAATGCTATAGAGCAGTTTCGTTGACTCGACTTTTAGAATCGTGATGAATGTACATATATGTAAATCTATGCTTTCTTTGTACGTGTGCAATACTGTAAAGCAACCATCGCTTCATAAAGCTAAATGATCCTTAACAACAAAATGCAGTTTGCTTTGTCGTGATACTTTTTATCGCAACACGCACACAAATGTATATGTGCCCATATATATTTGTTTGTGTGTGTACAGATATATATGTGCCCGGCATCCTTCCTGGGCACGCTGCTAAGGTGGTCCCAACTCACACTATGTATACGAGATAGAGTATATTCTCAGTGCACACGATCTTGGGAGACAATTGTCGCTTCATTGGTATTCTTCATTAAAAAAAGCCACGCAATATATATATATATATATATATATATATATATGTTGGGCTAAAGAAACACGAACTCGAAAGATAGCGAACGTCACAAAATAGGTGGATACAGCAGATTGGTTTGTTACGTTGGCCACACCGGTGAAACAGTGACAACGACGACGGCGACTACTGTAGCAGGATCGAAGAGCGGCCAAAGACCCTAAGAATGCCTTGATAAGACAAGATATAGGCGCTAGGATGGACCGGACCAGGCGGGCGGTTGTACTGTATCGAACGACATCCACCCTCTCTCACCTACATTGCAGCTAATATGCGTGCGTCGGCACAGAAACACAAAAAGCTGAAATACAGACAGAAACCGAAGAAGCAGGTAGCATACGACGTCATCCATTCGATTCGTCATTTCTCGGCAGGTCAGCATAAGGTACTTAATGATCAGCAGAGCTCCGCCACCTCCCTCGTCGTCAGACCTTCAAGCAGCACAAAATCAAGGTCATGCCAAAATGCTGCTGTACAAGCGATGCGTAAAGGGCGTTCGATTACGTTTTGCACATCGTTGACGTAAACGGGGGGTTCGTCGTCGAGCGTACGAGGAAATTCGAATGAGTTAGTTAGATTGTGCGGATTAGTTTAGGTTTGCTAATGCTAACTACTAACCGGTTGAGCTGCACTGCTGGCTGAAAGTTTGGCGGAATACTCCCAGTATGTGTATCCGCCTCACTTCTCGCTCTTTTTATCGTTTTTTTTTCGAGCTCTTTCTCTCTCGTTTGCGTCCGAATACCGGGATGTCAGGCAATAAGGTACGGCTGAAAACAAACTAAATGACACTGCGACAATATATGTATTTAAAATTTCCGCTCTAAATCGAGTGCTCAGATCGGTAGTTAAGTAGATTGGCACCACGGTGAATATGCATAAAGGGCATTCTCTTCACGTATAGATACGATACATATACTATGCTTGTGAGAATATATATATATATATATATATATATATATATATATATATATATATATATATAAATATAAATATATACACGTGCGCATAGACTCGTATACAATATACACATACACTATATATATGTATATATATATACATATTCACGTGTGGACACTATACACATATACTATATGTATGTATGCAGTATGTATAGCTGAAATGTGATACGTTCTGTGGTATGAGTACAGGCAATATAACCGCGGAATGTCTTTGATCAACCGTGTTGGGTCAGGGCGGCATCTTTTTTTGACATGCCGCCCTACCTCTGTATGACCTCTGTGTGTACAGGTGACTTTTTGTGATGTGTGTCTTATGTGTGCTTGTGTGTGGCGCTAGTCACTGCAATACAAACAATCGATCATCGAACAAAACCGAACACATGACAGCGTTGTGATAGCAAAATACGAACCAAGAACGAAAAAGGACCACAAAAATCGATTTGCACGGAAACTATTCCTGCTTCGTGGTTCTTGTCGCGGAAGCTCTTGATAAAACGATGTAATCATTCGACTTCCGACTGTGCATTCAGAAGTCTGCAGACTCCACGCTCAATGCTAGAACGAATGATCAAATGAATGTCCGCGATGTATTACAATTTTGTTTAACTCATAACGAGGTGTTTGTCAATTGTCCGCCAATGAACGTGACGACAAACTACATCAGCCCTAGGTCCAGGTCTGGTATCGACCTGGACACCACCTGGACAAGAAGGTGCCAAGCACCGCCGTGGCGTTATCACGTTGCATATCAAATGAAAGCCTTTGCCGGAAAAATTCGCCATCAAATGAATTGAAAAAGTTGCTCTCTAAAACTGTCTGCCGTTGCCGTCGTGTAGAGAACATATCAGAAAATCAAACCGATCTCCTTCTAGTCACAAACACAGCTCTTGACAAAGACGGGCGTGCGTTTAGATTCCAGTAAGTAAAACGATGCTCTAGACTTACCGACCGACAGACCTTTCTTGCCTAAAAAGGAACGTTTTACTTACAGCCACACTTATCGGCGGTAGACTGTTAAACGGTTAGTTGCAAATCTCTCGAGCATCAAACGACTAGCGACCAAGTACCTGTGATTAATTTGTGCCAATTAAGAAAAGCAGCACTCTTACGGTTGGGATACGGAATGAATCTAAACCTCTAGAGTTCCTGCCTTGTGTTCACATGAAGCAACTTCGCTAGCTTAGCGGCGTTCAGTTAAGCATCTTCATCATCGCCACCGTCATCCTGGTCAATGGTGTTGTAGGGATCCTTGTACATAATAGAAGAGGGCTTGTACAGACGGCTCTTAGGGTCATTGCGGCACCTAGACAAACGTGCTTCCATCAGGCGGCTCACCTGACGAACGTCTTGAATTCGTCGCTGGACCTTTCAGTAACCTCACTCAGTAGTCTCAATGCTTACTTAGGAAGGTTTCTGTTTTTGTGATGGCCATATTTGGGCATCTGTGTTCAGCATCTTTTCCGTACCGACGGATTGTTCCAAAACCGTATTTGTCTCTGTTTTCTCAGACGAATGTTCGTTTTGTCGTATGGTCATTGTTATTATTATTATTATTATTATTATTGTGATTACTAATTTCATTAATACTGCTTCTGTTCCTATGATGACGGTATTGTTATCAGTGCGTTACGTTAGTGATAACATAATTCTACGTGTCGGTTTCGTTAGTGAGTGGTATCAGCAGGCAGCCTCTTGTAATGCATCGAAACTAACAATACTTGGGGTTGACAGGCCGTATTTGGACACATTTACGATATTTGTTTGCACTGCTGAGAGAGTATAAGGCTGCCGTTCACTTTGTTATTTGGACTCTCATATATATATATATATATATATATGCCAAATAAATTGGTATATACGCAAGTACAGTTGTATTCGTTTCTAGACCATTTGATTACAAACGACAAAAGTATATAAACATGTATAAATATACAAAGTTACACACACAGAATGTTCCTTGATCGCCCCCAGGTTCGATAATGCATAGGTAGTACTAAAGGCTCATATTTAGGGCTATAACTGCGCATTTACAACTTTTTATTGATGTACAGTACAAAGAAGAGCATCACAGGTTGCTGTTTATCCTTACGCCACTCTTTTTTTTGTTCTGGGAGGTTTCGGGAATGATGAAATGAAATTACGCCACTCTGACAGTCAATGAATAAATGAACATGATTTAAAATCAAGCTCTAGATTGCGCGAAGGCATTCATCTTACTGATTGTTACAGAACGTTTCAATACAAATAGAAAACATTAGTGCGTAGTTCGATCCCGTGCGAGTGAATGATGAGTCATTCATTCGGGTATGAATAAAGAAAATATGTATTATCTAGGACGGGAAATTTATTATTATTATTATTAGTTCTAGAACCTCCTTTTTTATAATCGCTCCACCTATCCCAGTTACCTCACCTCGCTGAAGATAGTGGCCTCGCACCAAGAGACCCCAGACCTCTGCCGCGCTTTTAGGTGCCACAAATTGGCCGACTTCCGTAGAACACAGGGGAGGACCCTTGCATTGGTTTGACCCACGCCTCGCCAGTTGGTCTGCTTCGGTCCTTGACCATTTCCATGAAACATTGCTCTAGTAATACGAACCCGAAGCGCTTTAGCCGGCAAACACGCCGTTAGCACGTAAATCATGGATGTGATAAGTATATATATATATATATATATATACCGAGCAAGATGGCTTAGTGGCAAAGCCTGTGCCTTGCATTCGGGAGGACCGGGTTCGAGACCCAGACCGGCCACTCTTAAATTGGTTTGCATGGTTTCCAATTTAGACAAGGTAAATGCCGGAGTGGATTAAAAATTAGCCATGACATGAAAAACCGTACACGGGCATTATTAGCCTTACGTAAAATCTGAAATATATATATATATATATACGAGTATATGTAGAATATCGTTTCACGCACAGATCGAAAACATTGCACATAACTTTTCTGGTGTTGTTTGGATGCATTTGTTCACATCATTTTCGTGTAGACTGCGTGTCTCCTTCCAAGAAATAAAATTACTTATAAGCCCTTTAGAGACTATAGACTTCGACAAGATCTGATGTTTGCTTCGTGTAGATGCGTTAGCAACATTGAATATGGTAGGGTTAATTAATTGCGCTTGCCATGTATGCATACTCCTCAATATCCTTACACCAGCGCCGTCTAAAAGCTTCAAAATATCGGCCATGTGGCTAGACAAATTGCTCGTGCTTTGTTTATGCAATTTATAAGCTACATTCCTGCAATACATTTCGCATATATATATATATATATATATATATATATATATATATATATATATATATATATATATATATATATATATATATATATATATATATATATATATACATACATATATAGTCGTCAATCAACTTAGTGCATTGTCTGTTTATTAGCGCTAATTAGTGTACTGTTTTTTTAAAATATATTTCTTATATAAGATGGTTTACAGAAACTGAATATGAGCATTGAAGTAAATAAAATGTCGTGCTCTGCTGGCCGCAACGTTAACAAGTACATGATTTGCCATCTTCACGGTGGCCAGATCGTGCACAAATTGTATGGTGAGACCCATGCACAGCGAATCGAAGAGTGCGATGATGGTTTTCCATATTAAGATCCTTCCACGCGTTTGATGTGAGGGCAGACATCATAAAGAAAACCGGATCGACATCGGCCATTTGTGCCTCCTAATTCTGCTATACAGTGCTGCTTAATCGCCTCAGTGAGAGCCAGATTATAGCTTTGCTGCAAGGTCTCAGTGAAGAGAGGTATTTAAGCCGCCAGGTAAACAAGTCGGTTCTGTCGCGGCCAAGGCGACCCGTTCTGTGGACGCCCAGAGTGCGTTTAAGGAGCGCAGCTTTGAGTCTATGAAGATCAGCAAGGTTCTCTGGGGGGAGGTACGGCCATATCACTTGAATCCCATACCCAGATATGGGGTCTATTTTTGTATCAAATAGCCGTAGAACTGCTTATAACAACAGGCGCGCTAGTGTTTAAATAGTGTGAAATGACATAAGACCCTTACGGATTATTTAAAACACAAGCCAGTGGTTGTTAGTTCGACTGGGTTTCCTTAAAGATGAGGCCCATCTTCGCTAACCATACTTTCGCCTTCCCTGAATTTAATAGCATTTGTGTTATCCACATTTAAAAGCAACCTGCTGAGTGTCGTATGGTGTTGCTCTTCACCAAATCGTCGGTATAAATCAAACCTTGACAAATTTGTATCGTTTAGTAGTTATAGATGGCATGTCGGAAACCAGTACAGAGAATAGGAGAGGACTGAGACGGTCTCCCTGAGCCACCCCTATTGCTTAAACAAAATGTTCGTTCTAGGATTACTGTGCCCTTTTGACGAATTGAGGCAATTAGCTGACGAAATCTGAGCGGAACTCCGACTTACGCCAGCATATCCACAACCAGTTTCCGAGACGCTGTGTTAAAGGCAGGTTTAAAGTTCATAAAACGGCGTAAAGGATTGCCGTTTTTGCGAGAAATTCGACCGAGTCTCGCAAAGATGCACTTGCACGCCATTCACGACATCCAGAAACGCCTTCAGTTGTCTGGTCGATACATTGCTAAAAGCTTGTACACCACACTCTTCTTCGTAATGCCACGGCCAAGATGATGGTGAGAGGAGCAAGTTACCTTTCCCTTTTAGAACGACACTTAAAATATTTTTTTTCCATGACGAGGGCAGGGATGCACATTCTGGTATCCTGTTGAATAGAGCGTGCATGGCGGGAACCAGCAGCATAACTTGGCGCAGGTATTCATTTACAGCTGATCAGGATCTGGTGCTCTACGAAGTTTCGCCTTCAATATGGCATTGATCACATTTACTTTGTCAGCCAAGATGCCCTCTATGGCTCAGATGGGAGTAAGGTGGGCATTTTTTTTAAAATCCTTTTATACGGATGTCTTACGGCTTCCAGGGTTCTCTTCATTCAAAGCATAGTCATTTTTGGCTGATTCGATCATCCGTTTATTTGCCCTGTTGATACATTAGTATACAAGGCAGTATAACGTCTTACAATCGGGACAGAATATAAGCCTAAATAACATAATGCTCAAACCTACGCATCTCTGCGTTCATCCAGCGGGACGCTGCGTCTGGATCGCATCTCGCAGACGTTTCATCGTATGACTGAAACAAAACGACTAGCGTGCTCACTAACGGAAAACTCTTTTGGAGGTGGCAACATTTCCTAGGAATATAGAACAAGACGATCAAAGTCTAGCGACTTCAACCATTTTGATCTCCGTTGAAGTAGAGATTCCGCCGGCAACCGCGCACTGAGTCCAACTGGCAGAGGTGAGCATCAAAAACTACCAGTTGCGACAGCACGCCATGGTACGTCAACGCAGGTGACTCCTTAATGTTTGTTGCCAATATATCGATCATTGATCTACCCTGTGGTCCCACAAATGTGTGCATAACCGGAATGGCGGCAAGCCACAGACCTCGGTCATGTAACATGCTGATCAGCGGTACATGCACCTACTAGTGCCTGGTTTATCTATTGCGCCAGTTCCGGCCACCACAAGGTAGAGTTGGCTTTCGTAGATCAACTGTATAGAGCGACCGACACAGTTTATCGAGAAGATCAGTTAACTTCTCAGCGGGACTTGAGCAATAATATTACATTTCTTGGCAGTTAAAATGACACAGTTCTCATCATTATGCTGCATTTTCACTTGACCAGATCTGCCATTGCACAAGACGGCCGTGGCCCGCCGCGTGTTGTGCTAGACAGTCAGCCGTATAAAATCCAGTCATGCTTGTGCTCTTTCTGTAGACCATGTCTTTGTTAGAATAAGGACAGAACGACGCTGCATTTGGAATGGGTGCTGACCCGTGTTATGCTCTCGACCCCTATTACGATTGTTGTTGTTGTAATAAATAATTATGATTAATAATATCATAAACTATCTTGTACATACCCTATTTAAGCGAATTAGATATGATTGCAAAACCCGTGCTGTTCCACCCCACCACTACCACTGAGACTTGGAGGCTGTACTGGCAAGACAAAGCCCAGATCGGAAGGTTGCCACGGCGACGTCTAGTGGCAACAACGTTTCGACTCATCGTTAGTGAAGCAACTGGGTACGCTAGGCCGGCGTCAACCATACGGAGACGGATAGATATCGTCATCTGGTCGCTAGCCACAAGCGTGGTGGTGAGATGGCTCGTAGCGGTCTATAAAACTGTACATATATGCACTTGCATTTACACGTAACGTAATAGGCCCGAATTGCGCCTTTGCACGCCAATGCGGCCTTGCGCGCTTGTGTCAAGAAGACTGATCAGAACGGGTGAAGGCTGATCGAACGGCACGCGTTTCGAATTGTGCTCGGGCAAATCGTTCGGTGGTTTTCGGAGGCTTCTCCTGGGCCAAACCGAGTCAACTAGGTGCACTCTTTGTTCGTATGAGAGGTTTCAGGAATGCACGATTCACATGCGTCGCCGGCAACACAACACAACAGGCAATTAGTATACGAGAACTCATAAACCCACTAAACTCGGATTCCTACCTCAACAGCTCAGGCTCGGTTCATTGTATTGCAGTTCCTCGAAAAACAGGCTCTGCCCGCACAACCCCCGCGTGTACGGTATGAAGGCTCTTGGCCAGTCTGAGCAAGAACATTGCACTACCATAACCACTAGAAACAGGCAAGGCTTGACTACTACTCATTACAAATCACTGTTGTGCGTGTTGTTGTTGTTGGTGCTGTTGCTGCAGCTGTTATTGATGTCTCTGGCTCTTGGTGTTGTTGTTGTGGTTACTCTCGTGGTTGTTTTTGTCTGACCAATGTTATCGGGCCGCTGTAAACCCTATCGTAGTTCGATCTTCATAACACCACGCCTACGGCGTATATTGCGTTTCTTTGGGATCAGTTTGCTGCGCATTGCCTATTTGTGCAGATACAAACAAACCTATATATGTACATGAACAATATATATATATATATATATATATATATATATATATATACCGTCTTTTCGACTTTGTTAATGAGTTGTGGACGTTTGTTTGTGTATATGAGTACGTACGTTTATGTAATTTGGCCTGTGTGGCTATGTGCCTTAGGTATGGGCTTAACATGCGTACATCACCCACGTATGCACTCGAACAGAGCAAAAAACGTCTACACAGCGGCTCGTCTGCAATAGTCATATGTAGATGTCTGCAGTAGTACTGTGTAGTAACCGTAACAGTAGAATGCAGCGGACACGAAAGCCATTTTTTAACCCTTTAGAACTGACGCGAAACCGTAGGACTTCATCCTGCACCGTGAGACGCTAACTAGACGCTGCAGATCGGCATCAGCGCCGTTTGCTTTTTGGGAAGGAGGGGGAGTGTTTTTGTGCCAAACATGCTGCAAGACCGGGCATATCTCGCAGAAAAGCGGCGCCCTGCGACACTATTGCTAGTGCCGGCAAGTGGAACTTCACGTGCATTTCAATCCAAGCCCATAGCCAGTAAAGCAACAGGGTAACCCCGCGAGAGGTGGCGCTTAAGAGTAGGCTTGGCAGTGGTACACGACCTTCACCTGGTCAATGTCCCAGGCATCACTCTCAGAAGGGTGGAACACCAAGAACCAACTTTTCACTTGACCTTCTGTTCCGAGACCGTACTGCCCAGGCTGACTGGTAGGTCTGTCCGGTCTTGTCTGGGAACTCAACAAGAGCAAAACAGAGTAGCAGGCTATGTTTTGATGTCTAACACAACACATGAGGCCACGGCAATATATATATATATATATACATATATACATACAATAGCCCTTCACCAACTAAACCACTCAGAGGGACCCCTACTCTCTATTAGCAAGCTATTTTCCTCAAATTCCCACCAGCTTAACAACGTTCGACGCCAAATAACTCGACAATCCGCTCATCTCTGAAGGATGTGGATGAAATGAGGAAGCTCATCAGGCAAGTCGGGCCGCTAAAGGCAATGAGCAAGGACGGTATCCCAGGGAAGCTATTAATATGAGAATTCAGAATCAACCTACTATTTTCATAAAAATTATAGAGGCCATTATGCAATCGGTCACTTTCTTCTTCTGGAAGAAGGGCTACCTAGTCCTGGCGCCTAAAACAGTTCCCCTCAAATTTACCCGTGCGCTTTCCCATTCATTAACCTGACTAGTTTCTCCAAGGCAGCTTAACATGTTATCTATACACAAAAGAAGAAGAAGCCGACGAAAGCAATCCCGGACGAAACCAACATCGTTTTCGCTCAAGCCACTCAAAAAGTACGCAATTCAATGTCTGTGAAGTCTTAGCCGCAATCCGAGGATGTACTTGCTTAGAAATAAGATTAGACTGGCATTCCTAGTTGGCATCAAAAATGGTTTTAACTCGATCGCATGGAACTCTATAAATGACACATTAGCACGCCTTCGTATATCGTCCTATCATATATATATATATATATATATATATATATATATGATAGGACTGCGACAAGTAAAACGCTAAAGCATATATATATATATATATATGCTTTAGCGTTTTACTTGTCCCAACCTGCTGTAGCCTTCTTCGTTATATTACATCCTGCTACCGCAGGCGACCCCGGGGTTTCATTCTGGGTTCAACTCTCTGAACCTTTGCGTAAGACCAGGTCCTGTCTCTTTCTCTCTCCCTCCCAGTGTGAAATCTATAGCGTACAGCTGTAATGGCACAAGTACTCTTAGACGGCACTCAGAGCGGAAAAATCAGTAAGGACTTTATTCTCCCCTCGTCATGACACTGTTTGGTTTAAGACCTTTTTAACAGACATTATACCTCTAACATCATCGGCATCGAGTGCCACACGACTGTGTGTCCCGGGTATGCGTAAAAGTATTTTTCTCTGCCGAAAAAAAACATAAAGGTAGCGGTAGTTTCTAGTAGTAGTAGTAGTAGTAGTAGTAGTAGTTGAAGTAAAGCTAGGTACTCGGTCTCGACCGCGATGGCGGTGATGACAAGCGGCGACCTTGTGCCGAGCTGAAGCCGTCAGTGCTGGCCCTGACCGTGGCCCCGATAAAATCAAATTTACGGCATAGGACCTTGGGGTGAGGGTCGTCCGGCCGCTGGCCCGCCCCGGCCCTCGAGGTTGCCACGAGGCCTACCTTCACTCTCCCTCGATAACTTTCTCTCTCTCTCTCTCCCCTTTTGGGGTATCTGTGTTTCTCTATTCTTATAGTAGCTCTCTCTTTCTCTATCTGTCTCCCGGGTCGGCATCTGGCCTTCCAACGCCTCTGCTCCGTTTGCGTGGGTGGGTCGCAAACGACTGAACTTCGGTCTGCTGCTGCTACTGATGCTGCTGCGGCGGCGGCTTCTAACGCTGTCGCTGCGCTTCATGGCTCAAACTGTGATCACTGAGTTCCCGTCCTCCGGCTACCCCCTCCCTCCCTCCCTCCCCCGCAGCCGCCCTGACTTCAACCACCACTATCGCCATTGCAATTGGGTGAACCTCGTGGCCTGTGGCCAGTAAACCACGCGAGCCCAGTGCTCGTCGCGCGAGGGGTGAGGGCCGAGCGGCGACTACGGCTTCAGCCGACGACCAGCCACGACGGTTGGTCATCACGTAATTTGTCGCTCGTTTCAAGCCACGGGCGCCCGCCCGATTGAGTAGTCGAAGTAGTGCTTCTCTGGGGTGCCCTTCTCGACCCCAAATTCTCTGCCGCAACCGTTACTACGACCGGCCCTCCCCGTGCTTTGGCTAAGACTCTCTCGTAGCTCCTGTTGTTTTGTTCTATCTCTCTCTCTCTATCTCTGTCTATACACCCCTCCCCATGTCATCTATTAAGAGGCCTGGGTCAGGCCCAGCTTAGAGGCCGCCCCGGATTCAACCAACACTGGGCTCTCACCAGCTCATATACAGGCGCGCACGCACACATCCATAGATGCTTACATATATACATTCATATATCTCTCAAACAAAACCAAGACTTGGGAGATATACAGGATAGGGGGTTGCTCTAACAACAGCAGCTACAACAGCAACAATCACGACAACAATATATATATAAATATATATATATATATATATATATATAGAGAGAGAGAGAGAGAGAGAGAGAGGACTGGACATGGAAAATGATGACGAAATGCTCTGATTCTCGCTAGAGCGAAGGGAAGAGACAGAGTCATGCGATATCACACGAATAAACGCACATTGCCTCGTTTGCTTGCCAATTCGCACCCGCCGCGCAAATCGTCGAAATAGCCCTGCCTTCCGTGTGCCTGCCTCCTCTGTTTCGTAGAAATCGAGGTCGATAGTACTTATTTACGCATATATATACATGTGACTGTACCGTGTCAGCGCTTAGAGCGCTAACCAGCGAGCACCATCGCTAGAAGTCCCCACACTACGGACATGCGTAGAGCTGCCACGTCTCTGTGAAAAGCATACCTCATGTTGACCATGTATGTTCGTTAGAAGAAGAACGCAAAACGTTCCGATTGTCGAATATAACATTTTCTATATATATATATATATATATATATATATATATATATTCATATATATTTATTTATATATATTCATATATATTTATATATATCATATAAACCGATCCAAATGCGCTCATGAGGTGCTGGACGGCAAACACACCATACACAACATGCAGGCCACCGAAGTTGTAGAACACTGGGCCAACACAATGACACAACCACCCCCTGAACCACTCCCTTGCCCCGTATACACTCCCAACTCTGATCTCTTCGAGGTTTCTCTCCCTATCTCCCTAAAGGAAACCCACGTAGCTCTCCGCGGACCTTCTAAAGCACTAGGCTTGGACGGGATTTGTCTTTCGTCCCTCCGTAAACTCCCGTTAGAGGTAGTTTGTTGTATTCTTAACATACTATTAATTAGCGATATTGCCTCAGCCCATGAAACTGCCCGCTTAGCGTTCATCCCTAAAATTAACAATGCCACATCCCCAAGCGATCTGCGACCCGTATCTATTAGGTCATACTTACAACGAACGCTTAACAAAATTTTCTCTAGACGCCTCCAGAACTCTATTAAGCTTCTCCCAATCCAGCGAGCGTTTCTCCCCTATAATGGTACCTTCGAGAATCTTGCGGTTCTGGATGGTATCCTTAACGATGCCAAGTCTGCAGGACGTGAGCTCAGACTCGCCTAAATCGACCTTCGTAAGGCGTTCGACATGGTGAGTCATGACTCCGTCCGTGGTCACTCCGGACTCGCGGATACCCGGAGGTATTCATTGATGATATCGAACGCTTGTACCTCTCATCTAAACCTCTCATAGAATTTGGACAAGAATGTCGCACATTTCGGCCAACTAGGGGTGTTAGGCAGGGAGATCCTCTGTCCCCCCTTTTATTTAATCTAGTTCTCGACGACATTCCTTCAAAATTAGACAAAACTAATATCGCGTACCAACTTACTGATGACTTCCGCCTTATGGGCTTAGCCTTTGCGGATGATCTCATCCTCCTAGCCTCCACGAAATCTACTCTCCAAAGGCTCCTTAATATTGCGGACGCCCTTTTGAAATCCTGAGGCCTTGAAATTAATACTAATAAAAGCTTTACTATCGCCCACCTATTTAATAGGAAGGAAGGTAAAGGTTTTATTAATACCGTACCAGAATTTAACGTTGGAGATTAGCAATTGCCAGCTAAAGGTATGAGCGATCGATGGAGATATCTTGGAGTCGACTTTGACAGCAATGGCAGAGTTGACTCCACCAAGGATATACTCCTTAATTTACTCAACAGATTCACGATAGCTCCCCTTAAACCTCACCAAAGACTCACATTTTTGAAAGACTTTTTCTCATTCTCCGCCTCCTATGTAAACTGGTCTCCGGTCCCAGACCATCTTACGCACTCCTTAGCGACCTAGATAAAGAGATCAGAAAGGTTGTTAAGTCGAAATGGCTTAAGCTCGAAAACTCGGTGCCAAACGCTTACCTGTACACGCACACAGCACACGGCGGTCTGGACATCCCCTGCCTCCAAACATTTATCCCCAGACTCCGCCTCTCCCGCCTGACAGCACTACAACACTCTACGCACCTTGGGATCCAATGGATGCTAACCAACGAGCACTTCAAAAACGACCTTGCGAAAACAAGACTTTTTGCGAGCGCTTGGGAACCTCCATTGAGACCGCTACACAAGAGACCGATTACTGGTCTCAACAACTACACAACACGTTCGATGGGGCGCATTTTAAAAAAGCACACGAAACGCCCTTTGTACATTACTGGATTAAGGGTATGCCCTACCTATCTGGTAAGGAGTATTTAAACCTACTAACGCTCAGGATCAACGCACTACCAACCCGTGCCAGATTGGCCAGGGGACGCCCGGGCTACAACACACGTTGTAGGCACGAGTGTCATGCGCCTGAGACGTTGGCTCATGTCGCTCAGATGTGCGATACAACACACAAACAAACTATAAAGAGACATGACGACGTCTGTGATCGCGTGGCGCGTCTTCTCCGCGAGAGGGGTCATAAGGTGGTTCGTGAGCGAGTATTCCGTCGACCGCACCGGGTCTAAAGCCCGACCTCGTAATAACAACACCTGCCGAGGTCTAGGTTTTAGATGCCGAGGTTTGCGGCCCGAACCGGGACCTGGCAAAAGTGCGGCAGGACAAGATAGCCAAATAGGACGTCGAGTTCCTAAGAGCTGCGCTCCCCGACCCGCAAAAACCTCGCAGATTCGGATCCATCACTATCTCTATGAGTGGTGTATGGGACTCCGAATCTGCGAGGACGCTCTTGGGGCTCGGCGTCACGAAGAGGAATCTTATGGATCTTACCGTTTTAACGTTGCAAGGAACCTTGATGATATACCGGGTCCATAAGAGCGGGGGCTACCATCAAGCAAGGACACGGACAGCTGATTCTTAACCTCACGTGAAACCTTTTTACCACCATTTTTATTAAGACGAGCACTGCCGAGTGTGCAAACGTATTGTAAATGATTAATAAATCATCACAATATTTTCTATATATAGCAGAAGTTTGTAGCAGCAGGGCAATGACAAGCACGTCCGTCCAACAAATAAAACCAGCAAGGCCGGGACTCGAGCTTGCGATTGTCTGTTAATTATGGTTGCCATGGCAACGCTTCGTTAGCAGCCTTAATCACCGTCACTACAATATATATGAATGAATTGTTTATTAACCAATATTTGGTTTACAACACATATGCGCTACAGCTCTCCTACATAACGTTCATCAGCGATATTGCTTTTGTACACTGTTGGAGATAAAACAGATCACACAATTTTCCGCATAGCTTGCATTCACACTCTGTCGATATCTCATGTAACCTATTTTGCTATACATATCTTCATATGAAATCCATGTCTTGCAAACCCAGTAACGAAGTATCTGTTTCTACAACAAACTACTGGGCTATTCTAGTAGTTTGTGGTCATCGCTCTAGTCTCATAAAAACGCCAATTTAAAACTGCAATATATATATATATATATATATATATATATATATATGCAACCACAAAAACATGCCTTCATTAGTGCTTTGGTCACCACATAATGTACAAATGCTTCATCTGCTGCGAAATATGTCAGCTGTTCATTGCTTGATATTTGATCTGGGCGATTCGAATAACAAAAATGTTCACCCCTTTGCTACAGTGAATATTACTTGGGTAAAAGTTGTGCAGCCTATCGTAACTGTTGTTTATATGATGAAAATTTATATTATTATTAACATGGTTGGCGATCACTATCATTCATCCATACACGTTACATCACGGCAGGAGTAATGATGCCCTACCTTCTATTTCTTCGGCTTTCCCTTCTCTTGCCAGTTGCTTACGTATTAGCATGATTTTAATGGATTTTTGTTGCTTATTTATATACGTCGAAGCTAATTAGATCTTACTTATGCGATGGTATTCCAGGTGGAAACGGTTTAATTTGGAATTGCACTAAAATGACGAGCGGGCGACTTCAAAATGATGATCGGTAAGTGTGGCCACGTCTACCGTTCTTGTTTTTCTTGTTGTTGATGTCATGCTACCATCTAGGTGGTGTTAAATATTGGTTGGTGGCACCGACGATGTTAACAATCAATTGGGGGCGCGATTGCACTACGAGAGATAAATGCTCTCAAGACTCGCACATTTCGAAAAATAAGGCCGAGAAAGACTTTCTAGAACTAGCCTTGAGATGCAAATTTACATAGAGTTAGGCGCCGTCGGCAAGTACAGTGCTACTAATCGGTATGGAAGCGGCGAGCCTCTAAAAAACAGTAATTTGCTTATGCACATTTGTATATTTAGTATTAATTTCATACTAATTTCATAGCAAGCGCATTAATAAAAGTGGCATCCGTTCACGCACGAAAGACACTGACCGTGGCTCTTATGTGGAGTCATAGAGTTATTTGCGCAGTTTCTTCGTTAACTTAAGGGCGTCTAGTCTCCGGACGGTGGTATCTTCCAACGTACCCAACCCAAAACGTATTTTTTTCGCTGTCATCTTCAGACCCTAGGCTGGTGTCACCCGATGCAGATAGACTTTTTTGCCAACCTCGCCAACAGCCTTGGAAATCCGCCCCTGCCCGAATGCATATGTTTCTCGGCATGTACGTCTGCCGGAGCGATGTTCTAGCTGAAAATATTCCACAAGGAACTAGCTAGAATCTAGATAACATCACGCCTGACCATTATCTCACGCTCGTTGAGTTCTTGCCTGCGGTTATCGGTCGCATCTTCTGTGTTCTCTAACGACTATCGACTGCGACATCATCACAGCGGGGAAGGTGCCTGGAGACATCCAGAGCGTCCAATCCGGGCCACGGCTATAGACGATGCCCAGGTGCACGGCTGTCAACTTCAAGTTTTAAAAACGCCCCTAACTCTCACCTCCGAGGCCCGATGCTTCTTCGGGTCCGCAAGCACGCGCCTGGGCTTCATGACGTCGCCCACTTCTCGTGTGCAAGACCCACGCCGCTCTGCTTCGGAGACAGGCGTATTGCGTCGGCGTCCGGTTGACGACAGGAAGGTCGAAGTGCACCGCTGTTTTTAGCTTGCTCCTTCAGCCGATCCTTCTCTGGCTGAAGAGCAGCCTCGTCGTATCTTACCTAGACGAGGTCACTTTGAACGATCTTGACCCGGACGCCTAAGCCAAGAATCTCCGATACGGGAATCAGCTGCTTCACTCGGCCTGGAGATGAACGACAGTGAGTGCGAATTGTTTCACCGAGGGATGACAGACGATGCAATACAAAGCTCCACCACGACCTTTGCCCATATGGTCCAAGGCATCCAGACGTGTTACGAGGACAGTGTAGAACTCCTCGGCGCCGCTGTCTTTCCTCCGGAAGCGCCTAGCCTTGTCCGTCTTGTCGCTTGTGGGGCTGCGCGTCTTGCCGTGCCACTAGCTTGGTGTGAAAATGTCTTGCTGCGCCATTGGCATGCGCAAGTGTTCCTGGCCTTGTGTAGCAGGTTTGCAGCAAGTGGACCTGCCTTGACTCATGTCACTAAGAAGGCTCGGAAAACGAGAACATCATCTGTCGGCTCATCGTTAAGTCGTCGAACGGAGACGAACGATCCATAGCATTTCTGAGGCGTCTCTTTGCCGTAGAAGTTCAGCGCGGCAATGCGCAGATGATTCTTAACACACTCCCGAGGAAAAAGGCCTGGAGGAGCTGATTATTGTAAAAGGAGTTCAACGTGTGCACTTACCGGCTTTTGCATTATTTTGATAAAAAAAAAAGTAACAAAGATTGTACTAAATATTATTATTATTATTATTACGATAACTATGCCACTGTATCAGCCAAACAACGTTGTGTATGCTATATATACAGATGAAAAATATAATTGCTCCATAAACTCATATAAATATAAAGCACTTACTTTTATGATTTGTGCATGTATATTCCTATAAGGTTTTACACAAGCTCGTTTCGTTTTTATTCATTCACCCTGGTTGACTTTAAAACCGACAGCCCTCAATCTAAACACAAAGATATCGATCTTGATTTAAGGGAAAGAAGACCTAACAAGACCTCCTAGTGTCGGCAATAGCCTCGTCTTTACCAGAGACGTCTTAAACCACATACGTATTTTAGAATAAACTTAACCATAACGGTTGTCACCCAACTGCTCGATCCTCGCTGTATCGTATCGTAATTTTAAGGAAAATTCTCATTAGATTCAGATCAACGCGTGGAAAATAGTCAACTCTACTGATAGATTGGGCACATAAAGCACAAAGCGGCAACAAACTTGTAGTTTATATCCTGTTGAAAGAGGTCCCGTATCCCGTAGAACATGTATGCGATTCGGAATCCTCCAGGTCTAGCAAAAGGATAACCCTCTGACGTACTGCGTTGCCTAAGATGCTGGTCCAGTGGGTTCCATACACGGAGGATAGCCCGATCTTCGTCGTCATAAATCTCCCGGCGTTAAGACTATCTGTAGAAGCTCCCCGGGGAAGCTTGTGAAGCTTGGAACACACAAAAAGCGTCGCGATTAGCGGTGCAAGTCTGGAAGCATTGTTGGCGACGGCTTTTTGTCTATCTAAATGCGGGGTTTATAGCTCGCCGGGTCCTGTAGCTACGGCTACTAGCATACATACCGAAACGCATGCCGTGTTCTGCCCTAACAATCGCTAGCGGGATATACTCGAGTAAGAGTCGTCTATCTTGCTCAAGCAGTGGATGCTCGCCGAGAGAGCTTGAGGGGCATCGATACGCGTCATTTCGATGTCACGACGTTGACGGCAGCCCCAAACAAGTGAGCCATTATCATAATCATCATCTTCACCTTCTTGCACTCTAGTAGATGAATAGAAAAAGCCATCGAGCAGACGCTTGCGCGTCCTGATGGTGTCCCACGACAGGCCGGCAACGCTTGCGTTCTGCGTCGGAACCGAAATCGAGGCTGACACGTGTGGACTTTGTCGGGAATTTTGCCTGTGGCCTCGAACTGTACCCCCTGTAGCCCATTTAGTTGTGTATCTCTCCCTCGTTCTCTCTCTCTCTCTCTCTCTCTCTCTATATATATATATATATATATATATATATATATATATATAAATAAACGAGAAAGAGAGTACTTTATACAGGGTGTTCCTATTTGTGTGTCCAAAACGCTAGGGTATGGTCAAACTCGGTGAGAAAATAATTTTTGCCAATGGGTGGAAGCCGGGAAAACGTTTTGTTTAGGAGTGAGGATGAAATTTATAAAAGCAGTTATTCTGTCTTTTTTCTCCTACATAGTTGTGCAAAATCTACGTTTGCGGGAGAACCAGTCAGCGCACAAAGGAACCGATCATACCGGCGTGTTTGGCGGAAAATTCTGCACAATAAAGTATACATTACTAGCTTGCGTAGCAAAAAGCGAATAGCCAGATTAAGGAAAGTCATAAAAAGTCGAAATGTTACGTTAACGCTTTTTTGTGCAACATCGTAATTTTTTCCATTACGACCAAAAATGCACGTCCAAAAGACTACTCTCAGGCAATAGCAGATTTAATGCCCATCATTTTCGTATCAAGGTGATGGTGCTGCGTTACGTAGTTGTCAAGTCACTAAGCTTTTTCGACAGTCATAGTTGTTATGTTTTACGTGCAAGTTTTCACGTTCAGAACCGTAAACATTTGCCAAGACGTTTCCGCCCCCTCCTTTCACTAGGAAAATTTATTCTCTTGTTGAGTTCTACCAAACCTCAAAATATGTACCTAACTTTCTCATACGCCCTATGGAAATATGCATGCCTTCGCTTTCGATATGGCTATCGAAAAAGCTTAGTTACTTGGCAACTACGTAACGCAGCACCATCACTTTGGTACGAATGTAGTGGGCATTAAATTTGCTATTGCCTGAGAGTAGTCTTTTGAACGTACATTTTCGGTCCTAATGGAAAAAATTACGATGTTGCACGAAAAAGCGGCAACGTAACATTTTGACTTTTTATGACTTTCCTTAATCTGGCTATTCGCTTCTTGCTACGCAAGCTAGTAATGTATACTTTATTGTGCAGAATTTTCCGCCAAACACGCCGGTATGATCGGTTCCTTTGTGCGTTGACTGGTTCTCCCGCAAACGTAGATTTTGCACAACTATGTAGAAGAAAAAAGGCTGAATAACTGCTTTTATAAATTTCATCCTCACTCCTAAACAAAACGTTTTCCCGGCTTCCACCCATTGGCAAAAAAGATTTTCTCACCGAGTTTGACCATACCCTAGCGTTTTGGACACACAAATAGGAACACGCTGTATATATATATATATATATATATATGATCAAGTCTAGGTGAACACGGGGACCCATAGAAAGTCAATACCTGCTCAAACACAGACCCCTTCCCTTGTCCTACTCAGCTTATATATAGATCTATTGACGACAACTGCAGAGCTTCAATCTCTCGCGGCGTCGCTAATTCGCGTACGTCTGCAGCTTATCTTGCACGCCGTTCTATATCTTTCTGTCTCTCCCCGCTTTCCAATCCTCTCGTTATGGCACCCGGCCTAGTTTTATTTAGTTCTCGATTTAGATCGGCCCTTTCTTAGCCCGGTGATTTTCCTTCGTATATTCGTTGCTGTTTATATCTATTTTTAGGGCAAACCGTTCTTGGAAAGCTTCTTTAGCTAGGAGCACTTTCGAGGAGGTGTAGCTCGTTGTTGTTGTTGTTGTCTCTGCTGCTGGCATCGTTGTTGTTGTTACTACTTTTGCGGTTTTATTTCCGGTTCAATTTTTATTTTTGGTTTTATTGACTGCTTTGGGCAGCTTAGGTACCACTGCAGTATGATGATGACAGGCTAAGGTGTTAATATATGCTGCCCACTATCAATTGGACGTATATATGTACACTTCAAGTGTCTATAAGACGCTTAATAAGCGTTTAGAGTGTAGTTTATCCGCAATGGGCTTGCTCAAGTGATCAATCTGTAGACATGTCAACCAGTCATTTTTATATGTGCTTCTAATATTAGCTACTAGTGTACACAATGTTTCAGTTATGCATATATATATATATATATATATATATATATATATATTTATACATAAATTCATACATGAATATATTGCATAATTCGGCTTATTTATTTATGTGTAGCAAAGCCTGTTTATATACATATGCCGATCACTTATTTGAGCGTTTTAATGATCCGTTGACATATTCTACAGCGGGTTTAATACGTGCCCCCCCCCCCCCTCTCGCGGGGTATTGCGGGTATTTCAAGCAGACATCGACGGGTATCGATGTGGTGGTCGAGCCTTGCCAGCGTTAACGCTAGTTCACGTTTAGTTAGGCAGAATTCCGGGACGGCGAAACGCCATCAAGGAGGCTCAAAGACTTCGCGGCAGGCAATTTATATATGTATATATATTTATATATATATATATATATATATATATATATATTTCTATCTCTCGTTCGCTTGCTTTCTCCAACTCCATCTCAAATGGCTGCGTTCTCACGCTGCTGCTGCCAACGCTCTGTAGTAGTCAGCGCATACAATCGCTCAATCGGACTAAGATATATTTATCACATCAGCGAATGTAAACACCACCGCCGCCCGCCGCCACCCGCCGTCCAGCCGAAAAGTTTCTGCGCGCCGGCCTGTTCTTAGTAGCTGGTAGGCCTGTGGGCCTGTTAGTAAGGCAGGACGCAGCACGGGACGCCCGCACAAGAATGCGACGCACTCGGTTTCTTGCTTCTGCGTATGGTTCTCTCGGGTTTGCTGCTGCTGCTGTTGTTGCTCTGCTCTGCTTATTTCTTCTCTCCTCTCCTCGTCGCTCATGCGCCCACTATTGGTGTGTTGAAGAATCTCTATTAGGCGATGATAGTTGGTAAATGGGCTGGACTGGCCTGGGCTGGCCTGGTCTACGCCACAAATCACTAGGATACGCAAGCACGGACACGAACTGTAAACCACCACTGAACTCGCGAAGCGGGAACGAAGACAGCAACTGAGGTTAGCCCGGCGGGAGCATATATATATATATATATATATATTATATGCATAAATATATATATATATATATATATCGTGCATACGCGCCGCCATCTTTGTTTACACTCAAGCAGACATGGGAAGTCTCGCTGCGTTGTCTGCCGGCGAACGGTTAGGCATGAGACGCCACGCGAGTGTACGCGGCAGTGTACTGCGCCGCGGCGCATCGCAGCGCGCTCACACTATGGGTCGAATCTCTAACTGACGACTGACTGGGTGTTATTAACTGTTGGTGCTGTTGCTGCTGTTGCACAGAACAGCAGAGGAGGCCAAGCGACACGACTTTTCGACAGGAGATTATACAATCAGCCTCTTGAGTGAGCAACGAACAGCTGAAACGAGAACGAGTGGGCAAGCTTGTTCAAGGTCGACCTCATCTCGTGGCATAACGTGGTCTGTTTTCCGCTTTCTCCTGCGAGCCCAAAATACTACGGGCGCTCATTTGAACACTGTTTCGCTGTTGCTGCTGCTGTTGTTGCTGCTGCTGCGGCTACTCTACTCGGTGTAGCGCCGACGATGTTTCTGTGGCACTTTTGAGCGGGTTTTGTATGGGTAAACGAAACCACCACTACTTACTGATCTTAGAGCTGACACCGCAGCTGTTGGTGCAAGCCGCAGGCAGCTTGCGCCAGAGAACGCCGGAAAGCGAGTAGAGAGAACACAAAGAAGGGGCAGAGAGAATATATATATAGAGAGAGAATATATATATATATATATATATATATATATAGAGAGAGAGAGAGAGAGAGAGAGAATGGGGAGAAGCAGAAACGATACTTTACGAGGCTGATAGACCGTTAGCCGTCATTCGTAGTCGTAGTAGTAGTGCATGCGGATCTTCGACGACAGCAGCTTGGCGCCGCCGGCGCCGCCGCCGAAGGAGGAGGAGGAGAGCTTTGCATATGTTTGTCTCTACAATTGCCCGGTACCAAGTACCATCACATTGCGTCATCATTTTCGCGCGGCGTGCAATAACGATACCACGGCACCAGTCATACTGTTGCGCGCACCCGCGGAGGGCACTTTTTGTGCTAGAATGAGGGTTTGCTAGAACTCAATACGACCGAGGACAGTTACATGTCTACTCAGCAATAGTCAAGACGATGTTTGTGTCTCTTGTTCTCACTTGAAATTTATATGTAGGCAGCGTTCACTGCCTCCGTTATCATGAGTCGACTCGACGCAGATTCTAGTGAAGAATGGGAAAAGTATGGATATATATATAAACCGTTTTAACCCTTCGTACTAGAAGCCTCCATTCAAACGTCAAAGTTGTTTCAGACGCCCTCAGAAGTGGAAGGTATCGTATCAATAAGACACAGTAGAAAACAAAAAATAAAAAGTCAAACGGACTCTGTCAGCAGCAGCAACAGCAGAAAAATTTGGAGGTTCGACCAACGCACCGACGTGACACGCGCGTCATTTCGAAGGGAATGTTGATAAGGTCGTACGCAGATTTGAGTTAAGGTAACGTGCTATACATACGGCACTCAAATCAATGATTTAAATACATTGTGTGTATCTCGACATCTGCCACGTCCTCGAGTGCCGTAAACGAGACGACAATGCGTTGCGGCAGACTCGCCGCTAATAAGCTGGTGCTGAGGGTCGTCTGGAACGACGTCCATTGAAAACACGAGTTCATTGATGCAACGACGAAAAAACACCATGTTGTTGACGTCGATAACAGCGCCCAGGTCGCTGCATTGCCGCAAAGGCCGCAAGACAGAGAAATAAACAAGGCTAGAAAGTGGCCACCTCGCGTTCGCGGAGACGCCCTCTCTACCACTACCAAAGACCCTCTATTCCGAACTCAGTGAGTGAATCAAGTGTGCCGGGAGATTCTGCCTACACCCCTGCCGCTGGTATTACGCCTTTAGCCATAGCCACATTGTTGCCCTGCTGGGGCAGTTACCACCTTCACGACGAACACAACAACTACAACTAGCACGACAGAAACCACAACAGCACTAACAACTACAGCAGCAATAACAACAACAACATCTAAAAATACTACTGCTATGCCAGGAAACTGCCCTTACTGCTACTATGCGGCCATACAGCATGTATAGTCGTGTGACCATTGCTAAGATGGCGACTACAACAAAGTATATTATTGCCTTTACAATTCGGTAGTCGTTGTCTTCAGTACCCCCCGTCGTCCTCGCCCAACACACCATGTGCAAAAAAGACAACATTTGCTTTACGGCCTGCAAGAACACACATATATATATATATATATATATATATATATATCCTCTGTCCAGATGTATGCTCAAGCACCTGGCTACACTGACTTTTTTTTTATCTGGGCCTCATTTAGGACAAGGTTGATGGGTCGCACCTGTTTCTTTCCTCGCAGCAAGACCCTCGCTCTTCTCCAGAGCAAGAGCCAATCCAACCTCCTTTGTCCATTTCTCTCCAGCTTTCAGGGCTTTGTTAGCGCATAATTTGATTCCCGTAGTTGTCTTTGCATGAACCGTCACAGCCAAGTCGTTTGCGTACGCTAAAAGCTCTACTCCCACGGGGAGGTTACGCAGTCTAAGCACATCGTCGCATGCTATGTTCCACTGTAGTGGCCCTAGGATGGAACCCTGTGGGACACGTGCCGTCAAAGGAATCACCTTGCCCTCACAGATGATGACACGATCTTTCAGGTAGTCCACGGTTAGCCTCATTTGGTATTGCGGATCTTCCTCTTAATCAGTGTATTCAGAATAACGATCTATGGTAGTCTGTTAAGAGCGTTTTCACGTCTAGCAGCACAGCAATGTATAACTTGCGGGTGTTAGGCGTGGAGCTGTGCAACGTTTCTGGCTTGGTCTTTACTCTGTCGACAGCCGTTTGGACCGAGCTGTTTTTGCGGGATTCGTATTGTGCATCGGGCATCAGGCCGTTTTTCTTCGGCGAAGACTCGGTGCCTCTCTGCTGCAATGGCTTTCACGCCCTTGGCTAACGGGCTAATGAGGCATATAGGCCTATAACCGCCATTTCCTTGAGGCACAAAAACTGCCTCCGTTCTTTTCCATGATGTGGGTATTTTTCCTTCTCTTGTAAGCTTTTTCATTACATTTGCCACAACCTCAGGGAACTTCTTAAACAGAGAAACTTTCGCAGCCATTATACGTTTGAATTTCAAATAAATTTTAATATAGCATGTTTTTGTTTTCTAGCTAACTGTTTATAGATCTACTACAGATCAACAAACTTAACTTAGTTTTAGCTAGTCTTAGTTAAAAACTATGTTTGTCCCCGGCATCGCCTGGCGCATTCAAATCGGGCGGTTCTAGACGATCTCGCGGTCTCTCTTCCTCAATATCTATGTCACTTGCGCTGTCTCTAATTAGCATCATTGACCACAGTTTCCAAGTTACCCGAGAAAGGAGGTTTGTCTAGCCGATCGCCAGCCAATCCCGAGGAACGCACGCTGGAGGAGTGGCCCCGCTCTTCTACGGTCTGTGCCAAATTCGTCGTCGTCGTCGTTGTCAGCGTGGTCGTCGTCGTCGTCGCCGCAGTCTGCAGACGGTTCGGGTATTTCTGTCGCGGCAGATCCGGAAAATAAATTCCCTTTTCGGGAAGATTCCCCTTTCGGGAAGATTCCCTTTTCGAGAAGATTCCCTTTTCGGGAAGTCTTCCCTTCCCGCCGCCGCCGCTGCCGCTCGGTTTGTGGTGGCTCGCTGGCTGGCTGGACTCTGGGACCCACTGCTGGTTGCTGGGAGTGCAGTCGGGAGTACGGCGGGTGGATGAGTACATTTCTCCCCCTGTCCCGCTGTCCCACACCCTCCTTCTTCTGTCGAGCAGAAAACCTGTGGCCTTGTCCTGACCACAGCGTCGGCCGGCACAATGACAACATCGCCCGTCCGCCGACAACAACAACAACAACAACTACGAAGACGTACGTCGCCGTTACGAGTTTAGCTCATCGCACAGCGCCTCCGCCGCTGGCTGCGTCGCGTTCACTTGCGAGCGAGCCGGTGAACGGGCGGCCGTCACCCTACACCAGGCAGCAAACTGGCTGCTGCTATTCTTGTCTCGTTGCCGGAGAGAAAAACTCGTTCCCGAAATAAACCCCGCTGGCTGATTGTGATGATGGTGATGGTGATGACGACGACGACGACAAATCTGAACACTGGGCCCACCCACTAACACACGTGCGTTCATATATATATATATATATATATATATATATAGGTATGTATATAAAGAGGGAGAAACTGACAAAGCTAAATACGGAATACGCGTTCTGGTCGGTGGTATCAAAATAAACGTAAAGGACATAACGGTTCCGGAACGGCATAGGAGAGGGACAACTCGAACAGTACCGGAGGGAGCAGCGGCGCCGCCGATGGAGCACAGCTACACTGACGATTTGATGATCAGATAATTACAGTGACGATGATGCCTGTCCGATATGTATGAGCGGTGATGAAAATTGTCGGTAGTAGAGTCTAATCATTGGCCCAGAAAGCTCATACATGTAAGCCTGGTTCTGCAGCAAAATTTGCCATCAAAGAGTGCGCTTACATATATCGCCTTATATATATATATATATATAAGGCGAGCACTGCCGAGTGTGCAAACGTATTGTAAATGATTAATAAATCATCACAATATTTTCTATATGTATATATATACTACCATACGCGCAGACCCCCTGTAGGCCTGCGAATACAGTTCTCGTGCTCGGGGATAAAGTGCGCAGACAGCTGAGAACACGAGTACTTGCTAATTTGCCAAAAAAATATTCTGTGTCGTTCCGCCCGTTGTCGAAGGCCGAGGTAGACCGAATATTCCATGGCGTGGAGAAGTATCTCAACAAACATTCCCAGCCCGTTCATATAGTGTTCTGCGCAGGTTCCGAGACTGCATGGAATTCAGGAAAGATTAATTTATACCAGGTGTAGCAAAGTTTCGCAGAGTACCTGAAAGAAAGCAGCACGGCAGGCAGCGTCCTTCTTGGGCTATAAGAGCCGTGTTTCCGCATCCAGTGACTAATACAGGAGAAAAACTGAGTAGTAAAAGTACCATACGAACCCAAGTAAAGACCATTGCAAGTGCTGCGCACCCAAATCGACAGCCAGAGCCGTACACGGATCCGCCTGCAGCGAAAGGACGTCGACAAACGACTAGAGCATCCCCCTTACGACCTGCATTTCAGGACGGGTGCAACGAAGCCACGTAATATGAAGACACAGAAAAAGGAGTTCGTGCAATATGAATGATATCAAATCCACATTCATAAGAAGAAGAGGAGTTTTGTACGGGATTTTGTACAAAATCACTCGTCTCCACCAACGCAGACGCACACCGATATCATCACTGCAGCTCTCCCGGGATCAGGCAGGCGGTCTCCACCCAGGCGGAAGCCTCGCCGTCAACCGATGATCGTCCAAACATCAACATTGTTCAGTGGAATTGCGAAAGTATGTCCTTTCTCCACTAATCTGCTAGCCGACCTTGCCATTCAGCCAATTAATGTTTTAATACTAACGGAAACGTGAGCAGTCAAGGCCCTTACGTTGTCGGGCTTTTACGATTTATGCTGTCCCCCGCTACGCGTGTTAACGCTGCCAGTCGTGCCAGCGGCGGTGTTGCTGATTACAACGACCTCCGCCTTGTGTGTATGAAAGCGACTCTCATGGAGGATAATTGTGCCGTCATTGTAAGGGAAAAGTGAGCATCCGCGCACGATTGCATGCCTAGAGATTCTAGAAGAATTTAGTTTGCGGGTGGCCCTGAGCGGAGGACCCCAACTTTCGTGGAACCCTCGGGTGTCTCAGTGATAGGCACTTTCGCTACAAAACATTCATGAGAATGGGGGTACGTTACGTTGGGCCAGAAAATTCGTTGGAAGAAGGTGGTCTGTTGAAGTGGCACGTTCACGTAGGCGTTGAAATTACACTGACCGTCAAAGACACCCCTACCTGCAAGCGACAATCTGAAAGCAGAAAACTAGACCCCGGTAAGCTGCACGAGGCAGTGAGTGTAATCTTACCCGTACACAAAGAACCCTACCACAGGTTACTGACGATGACGCTGAGTGAGGGTGTTATCCCTAAGCGACCACCCCCCCTCTAGATCTTGGTGGTCCCAAGAGTGCTCGAGAGCGAAACACATATCTCTTCAAGCCCGAGAACTGGTCAAACTTCAAGCCCGAGAACTGGTCAAACTTCGGGCACCATTTGCAGCAAAGCTCAAAACAGTATCGAGACTATCTCAAGAATGCGAAGCTGAGGTTTGAAAAGAAGCGCAAGTCAAACTCCTCTGACAAGCCGCACAATCTTATGGCTCCGATACTCTACAGTCGGCCGCCCGTCTGTCCGGAACAGCTTGATAAATTTCCAAGCTCATCCGTGTGATTCTGGGCTCGAGTATACAATCCCGACCAAAATCCCTTGTCTGCACTCGTTTTGGCTACCCGAGGACGTCGAGCTCATCGAGTCTCTGCGGACAAAATTCTCGATACAGGAGGTAACTTCTGAGGTTGCCCAACAATAAAGCTTGTGGGCCGACGGAATCTACGACGAGCATATCATGGATCCTCTCGCCTTCATGCCTGTAGGACAAGACTGTTTAACGCTTGCCTGAACTCGGGTCATATTCCGGGAGCATGAAGAGAATGTATAATGGTAGTTATTCCAAGGGTAGGGGGCGCGCGACTTAAAGTCTTTGAGAGGAATCTCGAAAAAGAACTGCATATACGCAACTTTTCTAGCGTCATTGTACGGCGTTTAAGCTTGTACCTTGAGTGCCGTAATGCTTTCCCAGATGAGCGCTACGGGTTTCGGGCTGGAAGGTCGACGACGACGGCAATGCAAGCTGCTGATAGAGGATTTCGAAGAAACACTCAGACGACCGAAGCGGTACACCTACGCCGTCTTTGTTAATGTTAAAGCCGCGTTTGATTCAGGTCACGAGAGATCGTACTGACGAAACTGGCACTACAAGGAGTACCGCATAATATAATAGGCCTCCTGAAAGATATCTTGCAGAAGCACTCAATAATCATGGATGGTGGAATCGCCGAAAGGGAGGGTGTCGAGCAGACAACAGGATTTGCTCAAGAAGACAATCTAAGTCCCCTGCAGTTTTCTCTCCTCATAAATGACCTCCCCTCGCACATTAAACAACGACATCAATCCGTGAACCTGATTCTGTATGCGGACGACCTCGTGATGTATTGCAAGAGCAGATTTCACTTACAACAAGCGCTTGCAACTCTCAGCAACTATGTTACCGACGCCGGACTTATTTCAGCAAGTCTAAAACAGTCGGCCAGCGTGTCGAAATCGATTTAGTGCGTTAATCTTAAACTCAAATTTGTACCTAGATTACAACTTGACGTATGTGATGTATGTTCTTAGCAAAATGCAAACATTTCTGTAGTAGGTATTTTTACACGAGTGGTGTAAAATAAATGAAATCGTATACATGACTTTTGGGTCCCCCTGC
>QVRM01003778.1:0-48751 GCA_003439945.1 Dermanyssus gallinae | reverse complement strand
ATGACACATTTCAATGACGACATATATTTAGATCACTGACTCAGTGGACTTGTTTGTGTCGCATATAAGACTGGACATTCGAATATTAGATGTGATATATTTTGACCACCGCGACGGCATGGTTGCGACGGCATAATATATATATATATATATATATATACATAAATGCGTAGTCGTCAATTAGTAACCGAAAAAACAATACAATCATCTAATTCCCGATTTGTACGATAACCCATTTATCCGAAAAAACTTATTTCCTCTGAGCTAGATCTTACACTTTGGAATTAGGAACCAGAAAGAAGTCACAAGGACAATATCAGGAATGAAAAAGCAGGAAGCCAAACCGTAATCCGTGCAATTTAGTCACTGTGAGTGTATAGGTGTGACCCGGATTTTTGTCATGCTAAAAAATGACTTTATTGCGCGTCAATCTCGATCGCTTTGTCTGAAGCTCTTCGTACAAAAAGGTGTCAGCCATGTGGAATAGTGTGCTCCTCAACGGCTTGACTCTTCTGTAAGTAGTGAGTGACAAAGACTCATTGCTTGGAAATTTCAAACAAGAGTGATTATTACCTTTCTGGCCGACACAACCGTTTTCGAGCTTCTCGCCATAAATGCCATCGCATGCGCTGTTCACTGCTTTGACCGCTGTTCGAACCCGGCTGTGTAGTAGCCGAATCGTCTTGTCCACGGTCACAAATCACAGCCAAGAGTATTGTGGGTTGCGTTCAATCATCGACAGAAAATGCAGTTTTTGGAAATGCTTTAAGCATTGCCCATTACCGGCACCTATCGAGGCCTAGTATGGAACCCTCACCCGCTAAACGCCAAGTTCTTCCCACCCCTCAGATTCAGAATTGCAAGGCATTACTTCAAAACCATGGGAGGATAAGATTTCGCATTTTAGCGTTCTATGCGCCCTGCCAGTGCGCCTCCGCCCCGAAGGAATGCATCCTTAAACAGGCGATAATCTGGAGAGCCTAGTGCTCTCCACCTCCCTCTCGTGGTATTACCTCTCGACTAAGACTCCATAGCTGATGGGCCCGACGAGTGCCCTTGAGCGATGTTTATGGCGTGTTTATGGCATCCGGACACGCCCTTTCGCCGTGCTATTATGCCGACTGACGTTTTGTAGCAAAGGCGATCCGGAGTCTATGAGAGCGTCGGCCAGCGCCGCACAATGCATCGTCGTGTGCTCCACGTCGCCTGTATACCCTAAGGTGAAAACAAATGTCCATCTTCGCCTTGCCGTCATCATCATGTACGATTAAACCTATCCATGCCCGATAAGTACCTGTAAGATGCTATACACCACTTCTCTACAAGGGTAGTCGTACCATGCCCGAATGTCCGGGATGAGTAGGCGCGTTCACTTGCCCCTGACGTTGTGCAAAAGGGGGTGCTCCCACTCCTCGGCTTACGCGTTAATTGTTGTTGCCTCCCTGGTTCCCCAGAGCGTAAGGCACCCCTGCGCCGATCGCAAAGCAACGTCTGTTCCATGCGGAGCGAGGGGACCATGTCTGTTCATACAGGGCAGCGTAGTGCGGTCGATTCCGCGCCTGTCGCAAGAAACCTCGGTGCAACGAAGGGGGTTGGGCTCTGGTCAGCTCGATGACATAATGAGCAGCGCGACACCTATTCAAGTTTATCTCCATAAAAAATTATCGTTGTGATGTTTGGTTTGTCTCCGCTACTCTCTAGGCCTCTTGACTGTTTTGGAGATGTTTTCCTACTTTTACGCGTCCTGACTTTTTGTCTGCTTTAGAGGGCTGCGGCAGGCATCTGCGTCGGCGCCGTATTCTGCCTCGTCCTACGTGTGGCTCTCTACATGTTGACGATGCACCGGGCAGGACATACTGTCAGGGACCAATACCAATACCTTGTGCACATAAAGCATCTCGGGGCATTAGCATTGCCATTTCGAATAGACTACGTGGTTTTATCCACCGCGGCGATGGCAGACCCTAACTTGCTGGGTCCGATTCGGCCCAGGCGACTGCCTTGTGACCTGGTCGCTGGCACTTGAAATTGGTCGGAGGGTGAACCTAGCCATCAGTAAGGCGGCAATCCTTACCCCCAGCTTTACGAATTTGCGCGCCCGCAGAAGTTAAAACCGCCAGGGCGTGTAAACATGCACGTGGGCACATCGTCCCTTTGCGCACCGTTCTGTAAGTGCCGCGCTGGACTTCACGTGCCAACCACTCTGCGGCGTTGTGTTCACGTCACGTTGCACTACCCACTGTCTGTTGCGCGCCCGGCGAGAAGAAGGGAACTAAGCCGCCCACCTTCCTCATTTGCAGCTCTCGTTGTGCCGCAAGCGCCCCCTGGTGGCGACCGGAAAGTACTAGCGTTCACCAGAACCCTCTCGGTCGTCAAGGAGAACGGTCGCACAGCACCCGCCTCGCTGCTATGATACTAAGTAATCAGTCTACCGCAGCACAAAATTAAGCCCGCCCGTTCACCTTGACTGTCAACACGGGATTCTAAAAGAAGCAGGACAACATATCCACCCAGATCCAACCGATCAACGACGAAAAACGAACCAAGCCCCGCTGTCTAGGACGATGCGTGAACTGTTCATCTAATACCACCTGGAATTTAAGAGGCATTCCAAAGGAGCAGCAAGCATTTCATGCAAACCGCAGCATTCTAACCTTACGCAACATTTTACCTTTAGATCCTGATATACTATAACACTTGCTCGTCGGCAGTACGCTATTTACTCCCGAATCGAAAATCGAGATCAAAACAAGGCAGAGATTCATCTGCGAGGTAGGCTTCTACTTCATAGGGTATAAACTGAAGCGTTCTCGTCATCTTGCTTGTAAGCTACTGCCGATTTGAAATGCGATACTTGGTGGCGTGTTTGTCAGCAGGCGACAATTAATGAGCAGAGCCCGCTCCCCACGCATGATTCCGTCCATTCGCTGGCTAGTCTCCCTCAAAAAGGATCTCCGATCACTTCGATTCCCTTTCGGAGTAGCCTTTGGGTTTACGGTCGCCATTCTAATTAGCTCATCATGGTATCGACACCTCGTCCCGTATCTGCCGTTAAGAACACGTTGGCAAAAGTCTGCAGGACATTAACGGCCTTAAGCAAGTGTATCTCGCGTGCCTCGAAGGGTCCTCAGAACCCCTTGCCAATGGGCCAGTACAAAAAACAGCATCAACAACCGAAACAACATGAGCAATCGCTGTAGGCATGAAGCAACAGCAGCAGCAGCGAGCAATCGTCGGGCTAAGGGACAAAAATAAAATCGTAGTGAGTCGTGCATTGTCTGTCGCCTTTCGAGGCGGCCACCCGAGTGAGATCTGCCGCTCGACGGCCACCGACAGCCGGCAACGGCCGTGGGACCATGATCGTCGGTGTCGCAGCTGCTGCTGCTGCTGATGTTGTTTTAGCAGTAGCAGCAACAACAACACCAGAGATCAACCACAACGGCAAAGGACCCACTGCAACGACAGCAATCAATACTGTAGTAACCACGGCATCTCGATGCGTACCGCTAGGGAGTCTTCTAGGCGGCAAACACGGATAGTAGTAGAAGGGGAGGGGAAGATGATGATGAGGACAACAACAATAACAACAGCAACGATAACGATAACAACTACAGCGATAACAACAACAATAACAACACAGCAACAACAACGAGGCCAACGACGGCAAACAAACACGGATGCAGCAGCAACAACAACACTAGTAAAGAAAAAGAGCAACATAATAATAAAAGTAAAGTATGACATAACACGGGCAATGACAACCCACGGTTCACGGTGTCAAGGGCATCGATCTTCCCCGTCCGCCTACTCAACGTGGGCGACTTACTACAAATTATCTAGATATTATATGCGTTTCCCATATTAATTAATGAGTTGCCTCTATTCTCTAGATAGATTGGCGTGGCTTAGAGGCGCGTGGCTAGATATTGAAGGCCGTAATTGAATGTCTGTCGTCACATATGCAATGAGGTCTCGTAAGGCGGCTGTCTGCAGTGTCGTTTTATCATCATCAGCACCACCACTCGATATGGTCGACATTCGGAGGATTGAGACTACTCGGCGAATCTGAACTGCTGCAACACGTGCTATGTGTTGCTAGCTGTGGAAGAGGGAGTCAAACACCGGACCGCTGTCTGTTTCGTCGGATGTTGCTTAATTCACTTACGAACAAAAAAAAAACAGTTAAACAACACGAACCTACATGATCTTGTGTTGTGAGTGTGTTAACCTAACTAACGAAATTATGCAACATACTGAAGGGTCCGTTAGATACGCTGCTGCCTGCACTGAAGGTACGAAGGGAGATGGAAACACGTTACTGTAGATTGATTCCCGCATGAATACAGCAGGAAAAATATTACGGAGAGAGAGAGAAAGAGAAACAGCAAACTGAGGACATTTAAAATGCTAAACAAACGCTAGACAGGCAGATCGGAACGACGATAAAGAAGATGACTGCAAGCTACATATAGCCGGAGAGTAATAATATAGACGCTAACGGAAATAAACAAGACTCAAGAAACAATACCAGCATTGCACCTACTGCATCGAGCGACGGCGCCTGTCTCCATCGTAGTGCCCCATTCGTGATCAAACCTTGGCTCGAGGCCGAACTCCATCACGCAATATGAAGACATACGCTTAGCCGATTGGCCCGTCGTCGTCGTCGTCGTCGACGACGTCCTTTTCTTTTTCTTTTTCTTCTTAGATTCGTTTTCATCATCGTTGTGGCCATTGTTGTGGTCTTCCTCTGTGTCGGTTTTGTTGATTTTGTTGTTGGGGTTGTTGTTTTGGAGGTGGTCGTGGTGATACTGCTGGCCCGCGCTGCCACCCCTACTAGCGTTCAACATTGACGGCCGATTTGCAACGACGACAACACCGGTAACGCTACCGCCGAAGCGGCACGATTCCGGAGGTTCTTCGTTATTACCCCCGACGGACAGAGATAGGCCGATTGATCGAAAGATAGATAGATAGATACACACGCAGACAGAAAGACAGCGGCGCAGAGATAGCGAACGGGTGAGCCAGCAAAGCACAACAACGAACTTCTGACGACACCGATCGACCGGCTCACAACTACAACTGTGCTGTCCTGTCACGATAGCGCGTGCTGCAGCACTCCCCTCGCCACCCAACCGCACCCACCCCTGGTCAAACATCCCCTGTTCAACGTGCCAGGTAACCGACATCGCGGCTGTCTGCTTCGGCCATCGGCAGCGGCTCAGAAAAAAGGCGACCTGCGTTCGTTGCAGGTAAACGACGACAAAACACGAGAAGTCATAGGAGGAGGTGATCTATTCCACATTCATTTACGAATCCTTAGGTGGTGCTGGTGTAGCGCGGCGTATATATATATATAGCATTGTTACCACAACTGACTCGTCAGTTGTGGTAACATTCTTCATGGCAAATGGAGACAAACCGCCAGCTGCAACAGTGTACAAATGTGTGGGGCCGAGAACTACCTAACTGATTCGTAATGGCACTTCGGGCTCTGGTTATAAAAAAAAATAGTAATTTTAAATAGGCCTATAAATAAATAATTTTCTAGGCCCCGTTACGACTGACATTAATTCGTCCCGTTACGTCGTGTCGGCGAGAGGATGACATATAAGTGAACGTATCTAACGCACAGAAAATTATACCAAATATTTCACACAACAAAGCGCTTTTCCAAACAGGTAACATTGTATGCACCCGCATTAAACATGATATCATATTGCATCGGAGCTACAATACCCCATTTAGCTGCGACAATATGCAAACATAAAATAACTTTCCTGTTTCTGCATCTGTCCCACCAAGGTTCTGTTAAACATATCAGGTCAATGAGCAACATGAGAAAGCACATTTACTAATATTTTCAAATCTGAATGTAGATAATAAATTAACTCATTCAAACATCTCGCTAAATGACCTAATGGCCTCAGAGTTACAAGAAGGATTTTATGAAATGTTAGTAAAACAAAATTTCGAACAAGACCTTGTGATCGAACTGTAAATAAAAAACGCTTGAATTTTGTTTAGAACTTTACGACCCTGGCTAGAAAACAAAAACAGGGAGCTCCATATTATAGCTTCGTCGTCGCCTGATGCAAGTCAGCGGATGCAAAATACGACACAACAATGGCGTACACGCTTCTCAACCCACTCCTCGAGATGAACGTCGCTTGCGCTTCCAGAAACCCTTCCTACTCTCGTAGTAGACAACGTAAACTCGTAGCGTAGACGACAACATGGCGCGAACATACGCAACATGTTGATGCCATGAGCCATAACGCTCAGTAGCTCATTAGCCGCTCAGGAAGTCGGTCACCCGACGATTTGCCCTCTGCCTCCTTTGACGAGATCGGCTTACCAAGCCCACGCTCCAGCGCGCACGCATCTATCTACAGACACATAGGCACACACACTCACACGCAGGTTCATCTCGAGCAGCGCGCATCTCTCCTCATTCGAGCGATTTAACGACGACGATGACGCCCTGCTTGCGGCAGCGGCAACTATACTCACTCAGATAGATATTGCCGCAGTGATACACACCTAGCAATAAATACGTCCAAAGTGTTCCATTACTAGTGGTGCCAGCAAGACCGACACCCATACCGACACAACAATCATAAGAACAACAACAACAGCCGATACAACCGCGATGGAGCGGCCAAGGCCAAAACACTAAAAACTAAGCAATGACAAAAACAATAACAATCGCCACAACAACAAAACAACAACACAATCATAATAACAAGACGACAACAGCAATAACAACAGCAACAACGATGACAACAAGGAGGGTCACGGCAACAGCGACAATCTCAGCAAGCAATAATTTCGTATCAAATACAACTGTTTATAATTATATTTTAATTAAACTATCATATATCGATGTATGGTATAGCAATACTGTGACAAGAGCAACACGCTAATCACCATAATCGGCATCATCATCACCATCACCACCACCGTGATTGTAAGACTGTTTCAGTTAGGACCGATACAGTAGTTAGAAACCGTGCAGCCGCCACGATTAGTGTTACTCTTCTTCTGCTGCTAGACTATGTTGTGTATGGGAAACGACAAAGAGGTAGGTAGGTGCCATATACCTCGGCTGCTTACACTTTTTTCTTAATTGATTGAGTTAATTGAATGTTGTGTTACAGACACCAGTTCCATCAGAAGAACTACTTTCGTCTTATACTTCGTTTCTCTGATTGCTGTCGAGCCCGGTGGCGTGGTGGATTAAGTCTGCGCCTCGCAACCGGAAGAGACACATAGCAGGTGCGCGGATTCGAGCCCCACCGTTGCACCGATTTGTATTTATGGGGGTCCGTCCGTCTATGAAGCCATGTGAAAAGCAGTTCCGTGTTTCCGTTGAATCTTGGCCGAAAACTTTCCTGGCACTGATTTACACTTGAGCTGCACTCTACTTCGACTACGTCCACGACCATATAGGATGCCAACTCTGTGACGTGCCTGTTGGGCACGGATAGTGGTGGTCGTGGTCGCTTATGTTCGAAGTGAGGGTGCGCCAACTAGCACTTAGTTAGATGGTCGTCAAGAGCGTGACTTCAAGAGCGTGTGGTTGTTGACCGATGTTGCCGATCGTTATCCGTCATGCTTCGCTCATAGTCGTGGTGGAGTAAGGAGGCGAACCACCTTGACCCTCAATCATCAACGTTCAACAACGCCCCCCCCCCCCCCCCCCAACAATTACTGTCATCATCTACCCTCTGGCAGACGCCAGTAAAACGCCAATAAAAAAAAACACCATACCGAACGACGATAACAGCAGCAGCAGCAGAAATAATAGAAATGAAGAGCGTCGCCAGACGGTCACAAGGACAGAACGTGCCGCAGAAATATTAAGTAGAACAACTGCTACGGACAATTGCACTAAACAGCCGAGAAGCACACCGAAAGTTGGCAGCGTGACAATCTCCTCTCTCTCTCTCGATCGATCGATCGATTCTTCAGATCACCCTAAACGACATCAGCAGAATCGCCCAATTAAAAATAATTTTATAGTCTTATTCTAGTTAGAACCAAATGTATTATTATTATTACTTGTCACGGTATGAACGTTATCCATACCTACAGCATAAGCAAACAGATATTACTTGCTTATTTTTTTTTCTAGAAAATAATTACTGGCGACGGCAGTGGGGTTTTGCCTACAATTTGCTGATTTTAATTAAATACTACACATGCTGTACAGTCGGAAGAACTGGCCAGTGCTCTCATCAAAAAGCTATTATTAAAGAACAACGCTGTTTGTGATAGTCGTCCAGTAGGGCCGCAAAAATCTAGTAAAACCTCCTTACATAAAAAAAAATTGCATCACAACCAACTAAACAGCCATTCACCAGTTAAGCGAGCAGCGTGTAAAGCGGATAGGAATCTCTAGGCTAAAAGAGATACATACTGGCTATTATTAGCTGACAGGATCGGGTAAACAGAGATGGCTGGCATTCCCGGCGATTTTCATTTTCTCTACAAATTACCCTCGATTAGTAATTCAATTCAATTCAATTCAATTCAATTCAAACAGTTTATTCATTCCAACACACGTTCCTTACAGAACATCCGTGTTTCATACATTGTAGTATTTGTCATCCCAGTTTTCTAAAAATAATAATAATAATAATAATAATAATAATAATAACAATAATAATAATAATAATAATGATAATAATAATAATAATAAATAATAATAATAATAATAATAATAATAATAATGAATAATAATAATAATAATAATAATAATAATAGTAATAATAATAATAATAATAATAATAATAATAATAATAATAATAATAATAATAATAATAATAGTAATAACCTGCATGTCTTAAAATGTGTTATCGATCAGTACGTTGTTCACTGAGTAATTTTTGATGCCATCTCTTCTTAAATAAATTAAGTGATCTACATTCTCTTAATTCAGTATCGAGAGCGTTCCATAATTTGGCTATGGCTATATCAGGTGATTTAAGTCTATAGTTGCGATACGTATTGGGGATTCTGAGTGGTGGGCTGTTACGATTTCTGTTGGTGTTGGACTCAAAATAAAATGATAAATCTGGCGGTAAAATGCCACGGAAGTTTTTATATGCAAGAATACCTAATTCAAATTTGTAAAGTGATGGTATTTTAAGTAGTTTGTGGATAGCGAACAGATGAGTTACACTTTCATCCCTCCTATAGCCAAAAATTGCCCTTAAAGCATTATTCTGTGCAATCTGTATCTTATTTATGAGTGTTGCAAGAGTTGACCCGAATAGTGGCAAACAATATGTTATATAACAAAGAAATAACGATTTATATACAATCAACAATACATCAGTGGATACGCCAATGTTGCTTAGTTTGCCCAACTGAGGCACAATCTGTTCAAGTTTCTTAATTAAGATATTTATGTGATTTCGGAATGAGAGTGAAGGGTCTAGGGTTACACCTAAGCATTTGTATTCAAATGCTTGTTGTATATTAGTATTATCTAACGTAATTGTTATTGTCTGGTTCATCGATCTTTGCCATGGACTAAAAAGTAGCATTTTTGTCTTTTTAGTATTTAAACACAGTCTGTGCTTTAAATACCAGTCAGAAATAAGTTTAAGTTGGCCGTTAGTGTATTCGATATCGCGAGCCAGGCTTTGTAATGAAAGTGGGCAAAGAAAAGTTACGTCATCTGCAAATGCGATAGCTTTTAGTTCGCTTGCCTTTAGAAGCGAGTTCATAAATATTTGGAATAATGTTGGTGAGAGGCTGGTCCCTTGCGGTGTACCGAGGTGCGGGGAGCATGGCGATGACAGATTGTCGCCGTTTCTAGTTATCTGCACCCTTTCACTCAAGTACGAATTAAAGAATGCTATGGGTCCTTCACTGAATTTTAGTTGTGTGAGTATTTTGATGAGTATATTTTTATCTACTGAATCAAATGCCTTTTCAACGTCAACAAAGATACCGGCAACTATTTGATTGTTTTCCCAGGTTTTAGTTATATATGCTTGAAGATGTGTGAGAGCTAAGTTAGTGTTACATTTACTACGAAAACCAAATTGCATTGGACTAATAAAGTGTGTATCATGGAGGTATAGGCGAATCTGATCATTGATAATTGATTCAAATAGTTTAGCCAGAAAGGGAACGCAGCTTATAGGTCGATAGTTAACTGCCTCATTTTTATTTCCTTGTTTGAATATTGGTGTGATTATCGCATATTTTAATTCTGACGGACATACCCCTTGTGTGAGACATTGATTGAATATGGCTGCCAAAATATTTGATAAATAGATTATGTATTGTTTGATGAATTTGCCGGGAATATGTGTTTGACTACCGCCCATGTTTGTTTTAAGTTTATTTGACTTCAGGATAATAGCCTCGGGTGTTATTTTGCTAAATGCAAATTCTTCAATGGGAGCATTTTGGACTTGTGAGTTCATTTGAATTTTATAGTTGTATTCGGCTATATTTGTACCATATTTGTTGTGTACTGCTCTAGAACCCATTGTTGCAAAGTTTCTGTTTAGTATGGACTACCGCCCATGTTTGTTTTAAGTTTATTTGACTTCAGGATAATAGCCTCGGGTGTTATTTTGCTAAATGCAAATTCTTCAATGGGAGCATTTTGGACTTGTGAGTTCATTTGAATTTTATAGTTGTATTCGGCTATATTTGTACCATATTTGTTGTGTACTGCTCTAGAACCCATTGTTGCAAAGTTTCTGTTTAGTAAAGACTTAAATAGTACTCAAACGGGCCATGAATGGCCATGCCGTCATATGTGCTTATTTCCATGGTAAATATCAATAAATAACCCACACAACATCACAAAAAAACGGATGATTTTATCATTCTCACAACAGACGCATTCAGTAGTGACTCTACTCAATATTTGTGTCCAGATTGTGTGTGACTTGCGAGTCGTCAGCCATTAGACGATAAAGCCTTAATCAACGCCAGTCACAGTGCGGCACCAGCCGAGTATCACATAGCCAACTTACTCGAATTGCCTGTAATCATAGATCGTCGTCTCCAACTCCTGCCCGATCTCTATCTCTCTCTTTCTCTATTTACTCACCATCTTCTTTACTAACGTTCGGGAAAAAATCCTTTCGGGACTGACTCTCAGCCAAGATTTAACGTCCATGGGACTGCTTTTCGCATTGCTTCATAGACGGAGGACCCCCATAAATACAAATGTGGGACAACGGTGGGGCTCGAACCCGCGCACCTACGTGTCTCCTCCGGTCGCGAGGCGCAGACGCATGCCACCACGCCACCGGGCTCGACATCTTCTTTACTAAGTTATCAAACTTTACCAGTCAGATAATGTAAGACGGTTAATTACATTATCATCCCATTAATCATATGTTGTACGATATAAATTACTTTAAGAATGTTATTTTTACATGAATCCTCATAAAGCGTGAAGCTCATTTTGCGGAAGAGGCTTCTATTGCCTCTTGCCACCACGCGGAGAGAGATAGAGAGTCACATGGCCCAGTGTCGCTGCTTGTCACATGGACTCCATAGCAGCACCTGCGCAAACCGTTAACTACAACGCTTTTCTATCGGAACTACTATTCTTTTGCTGAGCTGCATACGGTTCAAGTATCTATGGGCCTGCGTACGGGCATTTCGGGGTTCATGCAGACACAGTAGTCGTACTACAAAAAGGAAAAACTCGTATCGAAGTGCATAAAAGCTAAATTTATAATTATAAGAATAAGTGATTAACCTAGCGCCGTTATCGTGGCGGTTCCCAGTTTGCTGCCCGCCGGCCCGATGTTAAATTCGGCATTTAATGTTTCGTTGCACAGTCATTTTACAATAGATAAAATGTGCAGCTTGACCTATAAGCTTAGTTAACGACCTAGAAAGCACATCCGTTTCAAGTTCAGCAGCAGCTGCATGCTTTTCCCCTCATTTAGTCTATACATTTTTACAAAATGGCTGCTGCAATACAATGTAAAGCGCCAACTGGTATAATGTGAGCATTATGGACTTATTTAGAATATATATATATATATATATATATATGCCGTACAAACGTGTTAGATTGGCATCTATTCCTAACGCAAAGCCACTCGAATAAGTTGAACTGACGAGCATCAAGAATTATTTAGAATATATATATATATATATATATATATGCCGTACAAACGTGTTAGATTGGCATCTATTCCTAACGCAAAACCACTCGAATAAGTTGAACTGACGAGCATCAAGAATTGTCCGCAAAGCCGGCCTCGTCATAAAAGACAATTTCCTCACGAGCTCATGTTCAGACAACGATCCCAGAACTTCAGTCAGAGCAGTCCACATCGAGTCTAAATAACGCAAATCCCTTTTGCTACCCTGATTGCGAAAACGGCCATATATTAAGTTGATCAACCAATCGAAGACAAAAACACTGCGATTGTCAATATATTTATGGTCCTTCCTGCTAATTGTTCTTGCTCTAATCTGCACTCTTTCTGCAGAAAAACAAAACGAATGCATTGGCAATCAATCATTCATTCTAGAGCCTTCGCCTTGAACGACATCAACAAAGAGCCGCCTTCTTTTCTCTCTCGACGTTTAAAGCGCGTCTAGTAATCACTAGTAGTAGAATTTATAGTACCTACGTTCTACGCAGATATACATTTTTAGTATTATCATAACGACGGCCTTGATTTATTCAAGTCACTTACTCAATGATAAAACAGTTCCAGTTTACTATGTATGAATATGTACATCCGTCACTTTACCAACACGAGCTCACTTTGTTTTTTTTTTCACATCTGTTTCTAGAATCAACGATGAGGTCTTTGATACCCCCGTGCAAGACGACTCAGTCAATGAAATGAAGACCGGTCGATGGTTATTATTACTGGTTAACACTTGATAGTGTTTTATTGAAAAAAATCCAAAACGGTACCAAAACTACAGAGGCAGAAACCAAAATATCGGCTTCATTATTATCAGATAGGATTCTGTGATTGATCAAACGGACCAGTAAAAATGCTTCGACAGCTTTTGTAGGGGATACTCTAATTGCTAAACCAAATCCCTAAAAATTCTCGGTCCCAAAGAAGGATATTCTACGCCTAAGCTTGAAATTGATGATACGTCTGTATCCGATTTTTTATTTTTTAACAGGATGTTGTCGAACGGACCGTGGACCCTTTGGATAATCAGGGAACCACCAGCATGTTGTCGCATGTTCTTGTTTCGACTAAATAACAAAATGAGTACTATGCTTATGTTTGTCCATACATATGCATGTATTCACAGGTGTGCGTGACTGCACGCAATTACCTAGTTGCATTGTATATAAAGGTGAGTTATGTACCTGTCTTAATGTTTTGGTTGTTGTCATGTTAGGACGAAGCTAGGTGGAAGAGGGTGAAATGCGTTGTGATGTTAGCGCTGAAACGTACCGACATCGAGCATGATCGAGTGGTGTCTCCAGTGTGAAATGATCTCGTGCAGGTCGATCGTCGGATGGAACAGAAGATAGTCGCGCCATTCCTCAAAGCTGATCGTTAGCGAACCATCCTTGTCCATCCTTCGAAGTAGGCGATGGGCTTCCCCCTGGTCGATATGAATACCCAGTTTTTGAAACGATGACATGATTTCCTGTGGACGCCGGCAAAGTGCAGTCGAAAACACGCAAGTCAGCACCTCAAACAATTCTAACTGCAACTAGCAAAAAACCTGTTTAACGTCTAACCGGGCAAGTAACAGTTCTCGTAGCTCGTCGTAGGGGCTAGACAATCGCAAGACTCAAAATGAACTGAACAACCAACTAACTATTTCTAGTAATGTTGCCTAGATAGCCCTCACCAGTGTATTAATAGTCCATTATATGCCTGTTGTTGTTTCGTTAATGAACATTCCTATTTGTGCACTCTCTCCAGATGAATTAAGTGCCTTTATCAACAAAATGCTGTGAATTTATTGGGTACGCTGTCCTTTGTTAGGTGAATTCACTATACTTCGTTTATAAATCACATTTGTTATGTATCAATCAATCATAGATAAATAAAAAGAACAATCATATTCTGCTGCTTAGTGAGGATATCCTCAAACAGTTGCCAGCATGATATCCCTTGCACGGTTCTCCACATCTGTCACAGATGCATAGTTTATTGGGATCATGAAAATCCACTGTTCTGCACTTCACGATGAAACCATGTGCCGCGTAACGAGTTACAACGTCCCGATTCGTGTGACTCGAACCTTTCGAGGCCTTAAGTGTCAATGCCCCAGAAACGTTGGGGTCCACCTCGGTCACCTTCTCTCTATATTGGCAAATAAAAGCTGTGTAGGCCGAAGTTTTAGGCAGGTAAAATTGAAGTCGTCGGCCCTTGCCAAACAGCGATGTTTCGGCAAGCAAGTAAACTAGGCGGTTTTGGACGATCGTATATTCGAAGAGGGCTCTCTTCTAAACCGCGAACTTGACATTGGTGAATTTTCTCTGCCCTTTGGTGTAGCTAATAGCAGGACGTTCTGCCAGTGATCGGAAGTTCGACCGTTTTACAACCACACTTTGAGCAGCAAATTCCAAGAAGGCGCTTGCAGAATTGCACAATGTTGCACACGAGATACTTTGGCAATGGTAGTTTTGTAGTTATGGACACGGTGGACCGACTACGGCTAGTAAGTCACACGAAAAGCTAACTTAGAAGCCAAGTCTCCCGTTATGCCTTTGACCAGCGCACACAAATTATTTGTTTTAAGTAGGCTTTCCAGCCGCCTAACTCTTCAATATCAAATTATTATCTAACCGTTAATGATTGGCCGAATGAGGACACATAGTACCCGAAGTATGGAAAATGTTTCACCTACTCCAGAGACGCGATGTGCAACTCACCATGCATTGCCAGTCGGGTTGTTTTTCGAAATTTCATGGCGTAGGTCTCATTGATGTTAGTTTCAACCAACGAGAGGTAGCGCAGTTGAATATGTACCTCACCAGGGAGCTTTGGGATGGAATGGCGTGCACTAGCCGGCACGTGTACACAAGGTACATTGTACATGGCTATAATCACTTGGTGTGTTCGACTCAAGGATTTCACCAAGTTGACGACCAATGTCGTTGCCGGTTCTGCTCGCAGATATGCGTTAAATACTACGCAGCGAGCTTCCAGACGCATCGGCGGTCTTTGCACTCTCTCGCCCGGTGGGATGGTCGCTGAAGTGTTCAAATTGTATATAATGACGACTGTATTGTAATTATGTACTATGTTGAAATGCAAAGTTATTGCGAAATAAATAATACGTATGTCATTTCAACCAACGTCCGCCACAATTGTTTCCAATCGTGCCAATCTCTGCATTGAACTCGGACTCCATTTTCTGGTCCCAAACGAAGCCAGCAGCATAGAGAAGGATCTCCGCTCGTACCGACTCGCTGTTTCTCACTACACGATGTGATACCCTATGTAAAACCCTAATGAGGATGTTAGGCTGCCATGCCCTCTTTAAAAATTTGATTACAAAGTACAAACCTAATTAATAATTGATATTTAAGCTCTTCATAACTCAACTATATTGTCTTGTTTTGTTTTTTTCTTTTGGCCATCCAATATGTTAGTTGATGACCTGTTTTTCGTCGTCGAAAAACTAATACTACTAAAGCCAGTTTTTGTTTCTAAAAAGTAACGACAGAAACCAGTGGGCTGTAAGCAACAAACGAAAATCAGGAAATTAAAATCTAGAGTTTTAATGAAACCCTCCCTAACTCAATTCAGTGCTCGACATGAGTAAACAATACAGGTCGGTTATCCTAGGCTTGGCTTGAAGTGCTACAAATAATAACAACAGTTATCTTCATCAGTTGACTAGACAAACAGAAACGCGGACGGCGCTATCACGCATACCATATACAAATACGCATTAATACATCATAATGGTCCGTGAAGGTACAGTATATATATTTACCCGTTAACAAATGATTACTCGATAAAACAAATCAGGGATGCAGCACATGTGTGGCGAAGGAAGTGATTAATAAGACGGTGCCCCCAATAAGGTCGAAAGTTAAATGAGTAGATAAAGGCAAGGGTTTAGAAGGTTTCAAATAGTATCTCTAGGTTTGAAGACAAAACGGCTTTTCACATTCATAACACAAAAGCGTGCCAAAATCAGCACAATGTTGGGCATAACATAGAAATTGATTTAAATACAACGTTTATAATCTTAGAATATTTTATTTATTAAAATTATTTTAGGACAACGTTTTCCAGAGACCTAACGTGATCTAGAAACCTCAACAAATTCAACCTTTGTTCCTCCAATGTATTATATTAGCGCCAAAATACTACGTTAGTTAGGAACTCAAAGTTACAGTTTCCTTATTCATACTTATGACACTCCAGGTAAATCAGCTTTGAAGAGACTAAATGATTCATCGACACCCAACATGACCGGAACATTATGCCGAGAGACATCTTGGAACCAGGTTATTTAATCCACGGCAAAGTTTTTCAAGATAATTTCTGTGTACGATGGATTCAAAACTCGCCAAATGTCCCAATATGTGCAAACGAAACTGGGTGGAACGTTATACCAGATATATGCATATGAAACCGGATTTCGTGGACAGAGGACGGTTAGCAGCCAATTGCGGCAATGACGCAGCTCTGTCTGGCTGGATTGTTCCACACTAGCAAAGCCTCACTTTCGTTATTCCTACCAAATTTCCGAGAGCGTTAACCATGTCGGATTTTGTGTCAAAAATGACCAATTTGCGGGAAACGCTCATTTGCCGTTATCATTTGAAAAAATCTGCGATCGAAGCGCATGAAGTGCTTGCCGAAGCTCAGGGGGAGAATGCACTCGGCACAGTGTTTTGAGTGGTTAGAGAAGTTCATCAGTGGCAATTTCGAACTGAACGACGAAGTACGCGGAAAACTGCCAAAAAATTGCAGGACACCGAATTGCAAGCTTTGCTGGACGTAGATGACACGCAAACGCAAGAAGCGCTCACTGCTCATCTAAACATGTGCCAAGCAATCGTTTGCAGAAGCTTGATTGAACACAAACCACTTGTGAGATTTTGCTCTCTAAGATCGGGCAGAAGTCACTCTTGCATCGAAACGTAATCGGAGATTAAAAGTACATTTTCCTCTGCAAGCCCAAGGGCCAAAAATCATGGTTAGATCCTGGCACAGCAATTTTATCGACTGCGAGGCGGAATCGCTTCGGAAATAAGATACATAATGTTCTGTGTTTGATAGGATCAAAAAGGTGTTGCCTATTATGCGCTGCTAAAACCTGGTGAAATTGTCGAGGCTGCTCGCTATAGACAGCAAATAATCGATTTAAACCATGCAATGTTCGAAAAACGACCATCATAAAAAAAATGGCACAACAAATAATTTTGCTCCACGACAGCGTGTCACCACACAAAACGGAGTCGGTGAAATTACTTATAAAACATTTTCAGTGGGGAACGTTTTCCCCACCCGGCTTATTCGCCAGCGGCAACGTGTATTCGGCGAAGAATTGCCGGATACACGTTGCCAAAAGATGGGCACAATGTATAGCTGCTAGCCGTTACTTTGAATAAAATATCTTCACTCGCTAGAGAATAGGATAATAGGCTAATTTTGTTTTTTGCTAAAAAAACGGTTTCATAAACATAGACCTATTATTATTATGCGAAAACCATCAACTTGCTGCAGCATCGTGGAACGCAACTGGTCTAATATGCCCTTTGAACACCGCCCAACTTTCTAGTCGAATCGAAGCGCACAGGAATAAACGAACTGACAGCCGGTGAACTCCCTGGCAACCGGCGAGGAATAATTAAATTGTTTCTACATTAAACGGACCGCCTTAAGCAAAGCACCGTTACTGCACATAGTTAGTGAAACAGAAATACAGTATTGACGACGTTAATGTAACTGTATTTCAAATTTCAAGTAGCTATTTCATATTTAACTTAAAAGAACTACAGTAAATAATACAGTTTAGAAATATATATTTGGAGTGCGCGACTCTTCTGACATATATATATATATATATATATATATATATATATATGAGTCAGAATCCAAATCGATATTTCTGCGCGAAAAAACAGATGAATGTGACCGATAAAGGCTCGGACGTAGCATTTTAACGCGTCGATCAATCTTGCTGTTTGTATAAGACAGGAAAACTCCTTACAGTGGTAAGCGATAAAAGCACGAATATGAGTGCATGCATCATCTTTAGTAATGGTATGAATCATTACCTGGAGTATATATATATATATATATATATATATATATATATATATATATATGTATATATATATATATATATATATATATATATATATATATATATATATATATATATATATATATATATATATATGTATGTATGTATGTTCAACGCCGGCCAAAATATGCCAGCAACTGAGAGCAGCGGATGCAGCGCCAATCCGAATTTATCGGCATTCTCGTTAGTATGACCATAGCGCAGTTTTTGTACAAGCCGACCTCTCACCCACATGCAACGCAGTCGAACGAGAACCTTAGGCAAATAAATGCTCGCACTTCGCACGAGTTTCAACACGTGATGGCCGTGATCTCTTCAGACGAGAGACCCAGACACCGGATCACGTACTCCTTCTGGCGGTACGTTTTAGGTTCTCCTAATAAGTTCCTGCTACTTCTTAGTACTGACATCGAAACGGATCGCGCGAGGACTATTGACAGCTAAGTGTCGCTTCTCTCATGCGTATCCGTAATTAGCAGATATTAAGCTATAAAAAAAATAGCTCTATTCCACCTGACAATAAATGGCACTGATGCTGGCGTGACATGCGTATGCGCAATTTTCGAACAACAAACTCAAGATCGATATCGATGTCGTCGATGCAATCGATTTCGCAGAGGAAGCCACAGTGGAAACAGCCGAAGCAGGGGGGTAACATTTGTAAGGGAAATTGTTTTCAATCTGTCTAGACCATTGTGTGTTTTCTACGATGCGAGCACGGGCGTCTTAAAATGGCCGTGAGCCCAAAGCACCTTCATCGTTTTTGATCATCGAGGGCCGGCCCTCGATGCCTCGATGAGGTATCTAGAGTTTCCCCAGTTTAACAGCATTCCGAGTGGACACGTAGGTAACATGTGAGCTCAAGTGAGACGGCTTGAGATCAACATGCTGCTGGGAAGAGCCGTGGCGAAGCAAGCAAAGGAAGGCGATTTAGCCGGGGAAGTCGTAGAATTAACGACGTGTCTAAGCGTCGGCCATTAGTTAGTCAGTAGTTCATCTCAGGAGCAGCGGCTATTGAAAAGCAAGCAGCCAGGAAGCGATCGAAAACAACACACATGGAGGGAGACGCGGAAGAGACAACACATACGGAGGGAGAGGGAGATATTGAAGCAAACTCAAATGGCTCGATAGTAATAAACTCGCTAGAGGCAATAATATTACTAATGGTAGCGTGCCGCTTCTATCGAACCATTCATGCGTTACCTACCACACAACACTAATAGCTGCGGCGGCGGTGGCGGCGACAACAACAACCACACCACCGACAACAACAACCACACCACCGACAACAATAGCAACATTGACAACAACAACACCACCGACAACAATGGCAACATTGACAACAACAATAGCAACATTGACAACAACAACAACACCACCGACAACAACAACAACACCACCGACAACAATACCAACATTGACAACAACAACAACAGCAGCAGCAACAACACCGGCAACTGTTTGCTATTTAGTGAGCGGCCGCGGAAACATGGGAATTGATCGCCTGTGTAAATGTGTCTGCCTGTTTGTATAAAAGCTCCTGTAAATAGTCAGATAGATAGATAGAGAGAGAGAGAGCGAGAGAGACTATGTGAGATAACGTTTATTCAGTCAGGCAGGCGATTGATGTCAGCGCAATGCGCAACGCATGTGGTGGCTTAACCTCGATTCAGCGGCACCGGCGCACCCGCGGCAGCAGCCGCAACTGTGACCAGGAGAAAGAACAACGATGTTGACTGCTACACGGGCGCGTGGTGTTCAAAAACAAGCAAACCATCATTATCAAACAAACTAACACCCGTAGTAATAAAACAAGAGTCGAGCCCGGTGGCGTGGTAGTGGCTTAAGTCTGCGCCGGAGGAGACACATAGCAGGTGCGCGGGTTGGAGCCCCACCGTTGCCCCACATTTGTATTGTTTATGGGGGTTCTCCGTCTATGAAGCAATGTGAAAAACAGTTTCGTGGACGTGTTAAATCTTGGCTGAGGGACAACAGCCCGAAAACTTTACTTAGTAATAAAACAAGAATAAAAACGCGATGAAGTGTAAAACGACGACGACAACGGTAAAGAAGCTATAAGCTAGAACGTTAGAAAAAAGAACGCGCGTAGCAGCAGCAGCAGCAGCAGCAATAGCAGCTACAACTACTACTACTACTACTACTATCGTCACCATCATCGCCATCAACGAACCGTTTCATCGATGTGGCCGTCGGCGTTTTCGTCGATGCGATTGAAGACAAGCTTGAGGTTCCTCTCGTGTTCGAGGACGTACTGCGCGAACTCCTGGAAGTCGACGACTCCGTCGCGCGTCAGGTCCGACGACTCGATGAACTTGCGCGCATTGTCGGTCGAATGCGGCAGGCCGAGCTTCTGCAGGCCGGTCGTGAGGTCTTTGACGTCGATGCGGCCGTCGCCGTCGACGTCGAGCTTGCTGAACAGATCCTCGAGCCGGCTCTGCGTCTCGGGACATGGCTCGGGGGCCGTCGGGGGCATGTTCGCTGCGGCCTTCATCGTTCAATTCGACGCGAGCGTGGGGAGAGAGAGAGAGAGAGAGAAAAAAGAGAAGATATAGATAGGGGCGGACAGAGGATAAATGGGGCGAGGCAAAGACCGAAACGAGACAGTAGAGCTCGCAGCTTATTCGATGCTAGAAGATATTTCGCTAGTTTGCTAGTTTACGTCCGATATATACGTCCGAAATGCAACGCAATCGAGCGAGCGACCGACCTAGGAACTATCGAACCTTGTTGTTCTCCAAGCGAGAAACAAAGGGAACCAAGAGAACGGAACGTATGTCTTCTACGAAAGCGGAAAGAGAAAGCACAGAACATACGACGATGAGAAGGAGCAAGAAAGTCGACGCAACGACCCAGTAGAGAATGTATGTACGTGAATAAGTATTCAAGTGAGTAAGTAGGTGATCGAATTGAACGCTGCCAGACTAGTTACACCGCCACGAACCATGAACAGCATGAACGACCAGATTGACGACGACGTTGAACAGAGTTTTCAACGAGAATCTTTTCTTTTCGTCGGTTCGAACGAAGCTCGACCAACAACGAGAGTTGTTCTTTTTCTCACTGGCTCGTTCACAGCAGCAACAGCAGCAGCAGTTGTTGCTGTTCTTGCTATTGTTGGTTGTTCTTCTAATCGGGCCGCAGTCGAGTTCATGTGGGCCACAATTGGAGAAGCGAGAGCACCAATCGCCAGACAACCAACCAACCAACCGTCTTTCAGTTCCAGTTTCAGGAGTCGACAACCGTCTTTTTCCAGGAGTCGCAGTCCACCTCAGGCTCAAATCTTTCAATCAATCTCACCACCACCACCACCAGCAGCAGCAGCACAACGAAATCACGATTGCACACGGTCTTCTCGATGTATTTTATGACAATATTACACTTCCGGTAATAGTAGGTAGTAGTAGTAGTAGTAGTAGTAGCCGTAGTAATAATAATAATAATAATAATAATAACACGTTATAATTGACCCAGCTGGGGGAGGGCGCGGCGGCAGTACTTAGCAGGAACGAAACCAAATATGATCAGGTACACGCAGGCACGCATTCACGCTCAAACTTTGACAACGACGACGACGACAATGGAGACTTCTCTACAAACAACCAAACTAGCTACGAGTTGTTCTCGTATTTCTACTACTTCTCTCGTTCACCACAACCACCATCATCCTCGTCGTCATCATCATCATCATCATCATCGCCTACCGCACAGGCACTAACGATACCATCATCAACTGTACTGCCACCACAGCCACCACCATCAACAGTACTTGTCCACCACCACCACCACTATTACTACTACAACTACTACGACGACTACTACTACAGCCAGTGAGTAACACACTCGCAAATAGAGTCACAGGCAAAAAAAATACACATTAACGGAACGAAACAAACGAACTACTGCAGTGTTAATGCGCGGAACGGCGACGGTGGCCGCGCCGCTGCTATACCGCGGAAAACCACATGTCGGACTACTCCGACCGAGCGCGCGCGGTGTCCTTCTTTTCGCTTGTGTGGTTGTGGCTTATTATTGCGGGCGGCGAGCGGTCGTCGTCGATTCCTTCTTGTTAGGTGTATCGAGGGCCCGGTAGTGGCGTGGTGGGTAGTGCATTCGACTGCGCCTCGCAACCGGAGGAGGAGGCGGCACAACATAGCAGGTGCGCGGGTTCGAGTCCCATCGTTGCCCCACATTTGTATTTATGGGGGTTCTCCGTCTATGAAGCAACACGAAAAGCATGCGTCCCATGGACGTTAAATCTTGGCTGAGAGTCAGCCCAGAAAGTTAGGTGTGTGGATTCTGTCGCGCTCGGCGGCGTGGTGCATTCGACCGGAGGCGCCACGCCGGTCGCGACCGGAATGGAGACACATATAGGTGACTCACGGGTTCGATCGCCACCCTTTGCACATTTGTATTGATGATGAGGTCTGTCTTACAACGAAATGCGAAAGCTAACCCGTGGACGTTAAATGTTGGCTGAGGGTTAGCCCAAAAAGTTTATAAAAGGTGTGGATTCTGCTGCTCTAGTGCTGCTGTATTAACGAAAGTTCAGTTGGCTTTATTTGTGGCACCGAACACGCCCGACGGCCGCAATACCGCTAAAATGTTGCTGTATGCGGCCTTGCTGCTGCTGATGGTACCGGTACTGCTGCGCCACGAACTGTTGCGAAGTCACGCCGTAGATATGTCAAAACGAGTCCAGTCCTAGATGGCTCGTAGAAAGATAGATACGTATTACGGTCATTCCAGTCCATACGGCACGGAGGATGGTCTAGAATGAAAGTCAACCTCATTACAAAATGTTTCTGGCTAGGCTCGACAGCCGGCGGGGACAGACAAACAATGACGACAACAACAACAACAACAATTTTATCCTCCTTCCCGTACACAGCCTATTGTCACGCCGGTGAGAGAAGGTAGTATAAGATGTTCTTTCAGGAACCCGACGACGCCACAGACATACGGACAGACTGCGAGGGCTGAGCCAACGCAAAGTCAGAATAGGAACGAAGTAAGACAAAGAATAAACAAAGCTTCTAAGTGTTAGTTGTTCAGTCGAGCCCGGTGGCGTGGTGGGTGCATTCCGCCTGCGCCTCGCAACCGGAGGAGACACATAGGTGCGCGGGTTCGAGCCCCACCGTTGCACCGATTTGTATTTATGGGGTCCGTCTATGAAGCAATGCGAAAAGCAGTCCCATGGACGTTAAGTCTTGGCTGAGAGTCAGCCCACAAAGTATTTTTTATAAGTGTTAGTTGTTCAGATCTTGAAGGGCAGCAATAATGATTGGACGGCCGCGCTGATCTAATTATGAAATGTAAACTAGAGGATACATAGTTAGAAGTCAGGTTGTTTCGATTCGGACGCCGATAGTGTAAGTTATAACAATAATAATAATAATAATACTAGTAATATTTGTCGGCAACAAAACGCAAGAATATCGCCGTATTTGCATGTGAAGTCGTCTGGTACCAAGAGCAGTTGGTATACTTTGTTCCTCTCTCACATAATATATACATTTTTTTTATTGATTCTTTTGAGCACTCACTAAATAAACAAAGCGTTTAACAGTGACAAAGTGAAAACGTTTTTGACAAGACGTAAATAGTATATATATTAGATCATTCCCTAAATCTTTCACCCAACGCAGATACATTTCCGCAGAGAAGCAAATGCGTTTGACTAAAATATTCCCGGATATAAACATAGAGTGAGTAATGCATGCAGAAAAAAATTCCCATATTTAGTACGGGGTTGTACGCGCAATAGCCATTAGATCGATCCCACTGCTTAAATTTCATATTATTTACGCTACTCATTTCATTCTAATAAATTCAAACTGTTTTCACAGATGACCTCATGTTTTTGTTGTCTGGCCATTTTGCCTCTCGCTTGGTCCACACGTCGAGATTGCCTTCAACAAACTGAATTGCATCAGCCTTCGCATAATATATATATGGTCGTCACGTGTAACATACGATCAATACTTTAATTGAATAACAAATACCGATAACGTATAATTCAACGAATTATTTGGTTGGGTTAACAAGTAGGATGGTATGTTAACCTTAAAATTAATAGCTTAGGCCTGAACGGTTCAACGTTCAGTCAAATCATAAATATGTCAAAAATTGGTTATTAAATAAGTCCCACATAAAACTGGATCATTTCCGAAAAAAAAGCCGGAAAAATTCTAAACCCTTATCCAAGCAGCTGAACTTGATATGTACTCAGCTGAACGTTTTTTTTTATACAGGAGGAGGAAATGTTTTTAGGCACGCTGTGCAGGACTACACGCCGGCTGGTAGCTCGATGACTACCAAATCCTTTGTACTACCTGCTAAAACCCTCATACCTCCTGTCATCCCCGTAACCGGGTCCTATCGGTGAAACTAATATTGCTCACAGTTGAGGGAGAGGGGTCTCTAATACTATCACAACCTATCGTGTAACTATCCGCACCGGTTCTTGTTTAAAATTCTGTAAATTAAATGTTCTTTTAATTCAGGTCCTCACAAAGCTCATATCTGGGCGCCATCCGTTAGATCGACCGCCGCCGAGACCACATCTACCATCACGCCAATAACTTCGCCAAACAAACGCATCGTTTACAATGAAATCGGCGGCGCGCCGTTGTACAGCCTCCTCCTTGGCCATCATGATCCCTGTTATTACGCGCGCAAGTCGTCCCACTGTTCTCGAGACTCCAACATACGTGCGACAACATCCTTTAGATCTAAAGTATCTCCGAGCAGCCCGCCTGGTACTCTCTATGCCCAACACACGGAACACCGTGCGTTCCGGTGTGTCTCGGGTTATCATGTTGCAGAAAATGCAGATGTCCGAATTCGTTTTTCCAATCCTCTTTAAATACGCTTGGAACTCCCCATGATCTGGTACTCAGCTGAACTTGATATGTACTTACTGCACACAATTCTCATTGGAATCGTCAACGAGAACCCGCGTATGATCCGTACCACATTTATGTGGTACGGATTATCTAACCAGGACTTTACCAGAACCGCTGGTAAATGTTTTAGCAAGTATTCGTTCGAGGATATCCTGCACTCTGGAGCACCAGCCCAAAAACGGTACGGGCTCACCGTGGCGCTACCTTTGAGGATCGATGCATTAGACGAAGCGGGCCCGCCCGATTGGCCACTACGATAGCTCGACCGGAATGTTTATATGTTCCGATCGACTACTAAATCTCGACTGCTTTCTTTGGGGCCACCTAAGTGTTATCTATGAGATTGCCGTACGAGGATCTGGTCTCCAGAATAAACACCGCTGCCCGAACCGTCTAATTGTTGGCGGTCGTTCCCTCGAGCATCTATTGTAATATAGTATATAATAATAATAATAATAATAATAATAGTTTCATCTGATTCTAAAAGCAATACGAGTGATTCGGTTAATAAAGCAACTCAACATTGTAGGTGTACGCATTCGCTCCTTTATGACATGTCCACCGGAAAATCTTAGATACTTCACGCAACCATAAACCGCCCACGGTTTAATACTAAGTTTGTTCACAATAAATGCGCTTCTAAAGTTTAAAGTTTGGCAAGTTCTGCGGTATTTAACGTGGACGCTTATATGTGGACTCTCATCAAATGAGATCATCATATGATTACTTTTTGTGAAATCTTCTTAATACGTCTATTTTGCTTCAGACAGACCAGCATTTTCTTCCGATCACGCCGATGTGTTCGGTTTACTATCAAAAAACTCGTTTTCTCGCAATGCACATTTTTTGGAGTGATATCCGGCTAGCCGTATCGATTTAACAAGCATTTGTTAGTTCACTGTCACTTCTGAACAAGTCGTTTTCGCACCCCCATCCCACTCAAATGTTTTTATTTTGACGGAATCTACAACCTCCCTTGACTGTACAGTTACGTAAATCTATGCAGGCAATACAGTTGGAAAGCATTTTGTTTCTCGTGTATAGGCATGTGTAATATATTATGATACATCGAACATTATGTGATAATACAGATGCCTTTATATTATGTAGTTGTATGTCCAGTCAGAAGAAGCGCCAGAAAGTTTTTTTGAAAGCACCTGAAGAATGTTTTTTGGCGGGGAGCTAGGCTTTGGTTAACGGCAAGACAGCCTTTTATATGCCAAATCTTTTTATAAGGAAAGAGATGCTTTATGCTACGACGGTTATAGACGGGAATACTAAGTTCGACACAAACTTTGTAAGCCATCAAATTCATAAGTGCCCTGTTTTCAGATTTCAACTCGGCATGAACAAGTTGAGAAAATAATTGCAGCAATGGAAAGTTTTGTTTACATTTTTTTAACATCCTGGCAGTTTTTGAAGAGCATGGACCAATCGATCGCGTCCAGATAAGCAGCAATGTTATCTACACCTAATTACCTATAGTGAGCCGTTCTAAGCAGGATAAAATGTCCGGAATGTCCCGTGTAATCTTAAAGTGATAGGATCATGATTAGCGGGCTGTAAAACAATAACGGAATTGTTGATTATGTCTGGGTTCGGTGGTCAGCTAAGGGTCAAGTGTCAAGCCTGTAACAAGAGAGTAGGTATATATATAAATATTTATATAAAGAAATATTCGTGGCTTTACATATGACGGCACTTTTTTTTTTAGTAATCTATGCTAATTTACTATAGATTAGTATTGTGTCAAGTTTACTTACCATCATATTATAGTTATATTACATTTGTAGTATTATACAAGTGCTTATATATAATTGTGTAGGCTAACAATATCGGTGAAAGTTGACTGTAGTAAGAACGTTTCGAAAGGGCAGTTGAGTACGTGATAACTCCCAAAATTGCACGCTTCACAATTTTTACATAAGCACTCGCCGATTTCTTAACGATTTACTTTCAAGCATGTAAAGTGCTGGTAATCATGCCATGTTATTCAACATATTATAGATGCGTTTCTCTGTGATGACAATTGCTATCTATTCTTGCAAAGAGTCGGCCCCTCAACATAGAAATCGTATCCCGTATTACAATTTCTACTATTTTTTGCGAACTCATTCTAGTGCAAGCGCCGTCGATTCGTTTTGTATGTTTTACGAAGCAAGTTTTTGTCTTATCTATATTTTTAAGATCTGATATTGCAAAATAAGATATAATTGTGTGAAAACAATATCTTACAATAAGTACAATTTTTATTATAATTAAGCTTAGCGTTATTTTGTGTTCTATATCGGTAACGTCTTCCACTAGAATCATGATCGCGGTCATAGCCTTGCCACGCATTTTTTCTATTTGTCTGCTGGATAACAAACAGCCGGGCGTCACTGTTATTTGCAGACAGCGAGCGTGATTGACGAGTTGATATTTACTCCATTAATCATAATGCACCTTTTGTTTTGGCGAGGTTGATTGTCAGTTGATTTTTTGGCACTAATCTAAGGCTTTCCATAGGTAAAACTGCGGTTGAATGCAGTTTTGCTATCGAAAAAGCGGTATATGTCATTGACTTTTTTTTATCGTGACGGCTCCTTACCTCTTCTAAAAAAAGAATAACGGCATCAGACGTAGATCGACCTCTTATGATTTCGTGTGGTAAATCTGGGCCTACGACGAGATATAAGGGTTCTACAAAAGGATTTTTTTGTAAACGATGCTAATTAGTGCAATTCCGTAGTAGTTGATTAATTCAGGTGTCTCACCCTTCGTTTTGTAAAGTGGCTGCAAATAATTCAGAAAACTTTTTATCCATCATTTTGGCATTTGACCGTTGTTGGTGGGCATAGAATATTTGTGTTTGTTTTTCATTGACTATTTGGTCGGGGCCGCAGATTTATCATCTTCCTTGGCTGTGATTACGTTTGCAAGCTTTTCTTCTATAAGTGCTCGGTAGCCATGGGTATTCTTCATCGGAGGTAGAATGACGTCGCCAGCGTATAGGCGCGAAAAACGAAGCATCAATTCTTCACTGTCACTATTTGGTGTAGTGGGCCGTTTTTAGAGGAGTATCCATGGTGTTGTAGCGCTTTGTTGTACCCGTGTCATGCGCTGAATAACGTCATATGCTTGTTTCTTTTCTTGTTTAATTATTTTTTTAATTTCGCTTTATATCTGCAAGTCATTGTACCCTCTCCGGACTAAGAGCTGTGAGTGGGCTTGCAACAGATACTTCTTTCAGTGACACTGACTGATATTGCGTCTTAGTTGAATGAGTTGAAGTGCCTGTTGTAAAATCTGGGGTTTCAATGAGCAGCTGAGGATGCGTACTAAGGGTGCATTGGCTTGTTGGTTCTGTGCAAATTGAACGTGACTTTCTAGTGTTTTCAATGGGCTAAGGGGGTTGAATGCATCTCGTTGATTATTGATTGTGGCTGCTATGATGAGCTTACTATGACATCTACACCACTTCTTCCATTTCAGCTGATGCACGTACATTTTTGTTGTTTTTAATTTGCAATCTAAGGTCATAAATTCCTGATATATAGGCCTTGTGGAAAAATTTAAGAGATATAAAGTCACGTGTAACAAGTCTACCTAGAAAGATGGACCACGATGCGGTCAAAATATTTGCGACAGCCAAACGAAAACTAAAGTCGTAGATTTCACTAGCGTAAAAGCAACCATTTTATGGTGAATTTCCCTGCGGTTTCAAAAAGTAATAAACTGAAATATAGGATTATCACATCCACAAGTCGAGTTTTTCATTCGTTATAAATATCTAGATTTTTTTGTTTGTACATGTTAATTTGTCAGCTATTGCGGCGAGCGTAGACTTTTCAAAATACGAGCTTATTGGAAGAGCAATGTAAACAACAAGAGCGCATATCCTATTTAGGTTGCCTTTTGGTGCCCCGTAGGTTCTAACAGACAGTTTAACTACATGTCTCCTCAGAGTTTAGGTTAGACTTGACATACTTGACAATGTTTTCCACAGCAGTTAGACGGGAAGTGTGACGAGTTTTGCGATATTAGATGGTGCTGAACTTACTCTAAGTAGTTCGAATATTAATTAGAGGTTTTATGGCTATCGTACCAGATGCTTCCATGGGGCTAATAGCAGAATATCGTATTTCGGTCTTGCAGGTGACAATAAATCAAATGTCACCTAATGTTTTTTTTTATTATTTTAAGTGCGTTTTTATTGCTATCATAAATGTTTTTTTTATAGAAAGATAGGTTTCATTATTTATTATTTTTGACTTGGTTATTCCGTAAGGCTAATGTCCGTGCACGGTTTGATGTATGTACTAGTGAATGTAGTTAGACCGACAGTAAGAAATCTTAAATCAGGGCGTGCATTTGTGTGCTGGTAGTCTTGCATTGTGAGTGTGATTCGCTTACTTCTATTAGGAGAGTTCTGTTCAATGACTGTTTGAATATAGGACTGCAGCTAGGCGTAGTTATATGGAAAGAGCCAGTTCTATAGTGCCGGCATATAAACATTACGCAAAAAGTCATTTAGAGTACCAATATGGCTTCTCACAAGTACACCACCAACATAGTGATTGATTTGTATATAATGAATTACTGGGTTTAATACTTCCGTAACACGGTAATTTTTTATTTTATTAAATTTACTTATGTACCAAATAATGATGAAGGCAAGCGTGAGCACACTGTATGCAACAATTTTATTATTATTATTATTATTATTATTATTATTATTATTATTATTATTATTATTATTATTATTATTATTATTATTATTATTATTATTATTTATTAATATTGTTTAAATGTTACAATTGTGAGGTGTGAACGTGTACTCCTTGTCTTCTTCTAACTCCTAAATATTATTCCATGGAACCGACAATACAGCCGGCGTTTCCTCGGCACACAGCAAGCGACAGCAGTTGCCGTAGAAACTCGCCTTCGCGCCGATTCTCTGTGAAATCTGTAATCCGTTGGCCCAGCTCACTGATGAATCTCTTGGTTCCCTTGCTTACCGGGCCCATTGTTTCCATCGATATTGGCACTACGATATAACTTGTCTCCAGTTCTTGGTACTTGCGTTTTTTCCCATTATCTGCGCGCTCGGCAACCCATCCCGCTTCTAGTGAACTGTGGCGTATATACGAGGGAGCCACTGTACAGGACACTGTAGCATCCCATACCAAGCATCTGCCGTTAGCCCATAGCGGGATTGTTACACCGTCTGGTCTTTTGTCGTCATGAAGTCCTAATCTGGGCTCGAGCGTGCTTGGTATACCAGCTTTGCGTAAGGCTCTTCTTATAATTGCATTGATTTCAGCGTGTCTAGAAACTCTACCATGGCTTTTGATGCAGCTAAGAGGGTGAAGTCCATCCTCAGTTACTGTGGTACCACATGCGCGGCAACTGTAGGGGTTGCAAACCGGGGCACCTATTCGAAGAGCTGTTACCATGCGGAATGAGGTGTTGTCCAGCATGGTACCCAGCTGCGGGGAAGGGAGACACTTTAGAAAGCCTCCACTAAATGTGTCCCGTGCTGCCAGAAAGACAGCTTTTTCCACTGGAGATTGGAGGTTGTCTAACAGCTCTCTAGCTGCAGCGCTGCATCTGTAGGAGTCCAATGTATGCTGTGTGGGACGTTCTTGCCAGGGGCCTGGTCCAATTGTTTGTCTAGCTATTAGCTCTGCAGCGTCTTTGGCTCTTGTGATTCCTTGGTGGATGTCTGGTTCGACCAACGTTTTTGCGAGTTTACCAAATTCCAATAGAGACGCGGCATAGCACATGGGAGCCAGCTCCGCCGCTGATCTAATACCAAGTCCTCCTTCGGCAATTGGAAGGGTTGCTCTTTTCCAAGTGTCATCATGCAGGTCGACGTTTAATACTTCACCTAAAATGCTTCTTGCGGTATCGTCGTAAGCTTGAAGATCTTCGTGGCATTTAATAGCTGGTGAAGTGCGCAGAGTATAGTTAAGCTTCGGCGAGCCCAAGCTGTATCTCCAGATGCACAGAGCTGCTTGCGAATGCATCGCCGTTAAGCGAGAGCGAATTTGCTTCAGTCCAGTGCACTTTTCTTTAAGGGTCTTTGAAATCGATCGTAAGCTTATTGGGGCTCCCAGAAGCTCCAGCTCGTTTAAGTCAGCTTCTTCACATTTAGAGGCATTGAGGCTAAGGCCTCCCTCTTCTGCAAAATTCAGCACGTTGATATTATCACACACAACCAGATCAAGTGGGCCTCCAATCGTTGCATCATCTAGGTACCAAACGTTAAGACGGCTCTTCATGCGTGCCACTAAACTGGATACCCCGAGGCTGAATAAAGCAGGTCTAAGCGGATCGCCTTGTTGCACTCCACTAGCTGATAATAGTGGTGCTTTTTCATCCCAGGACAGCAGAGTCGCTTCCTTGTAGCTTTGCCAGGCTAGCGGCAGAAGTTGCGGCACTTTGAGTCTTACCTCATCAAGCACTACATTGCGTCGTATAGTATTGAAGGCGTTACGAAAGTCTAATTTAACTAGGACCCGTACTGGACCTTCTGCTTCAACAAATGCTCGTACTGCGTGAACTGCCGCTTCTGCACCGCTGTTCACTGCAACGCCTATCTGACTTGGTGAAATTCCTGTCACAATTGTTGTTCTGGTAATGGCAATGGTTACTTTAGCGACAAGCCTCCTGATTGTAAGGCCGCATGCTATAGGTTTAATAGAGCCGTCTTTTTTCTTTAGCGCTGTTAGATTGGCCCCGTAGAAAATGGAAATGCAGAAATGTGGCAAATTACCACCCAAGGCTGAGCCAACAAGAAAACGGAGTTCTTCCACCAGCCTCCCACCCGCCGACGGTACTGTGATATCGAGCAGATGCCGAACACGTAAACCGTCTAATCCTGGGCCTGATGCTAGGGAAAAGACTGGACGGCGTCAGTAATAAGTTTTTTCTGGTACGAGGCATGCTTGCGCTGGTACTGGTGCTTGAAATTGTTTAAGCGCTCTCTGACAGAATCCGTAGGACGAGGATGCTTGTTTCTCATTTTCTGCTCTGTGTGGCTGTTGAGTGGCGCAAAGGAGTCGGTTGAAAGAAGGCTACGTGCGGCAGATCTTACATCACCTTCTGCTAATTTGCGCTCTGCTGTAGCGGCTCTTTCACGATCAGTATACTGTTTTTTGAATTTTTGGGGGTGCTGCCTGGTTGTTCGCCAAGAAGATTTTCTAGTCGCTTCCATTGCGTATCCATGAGATTTTTCTAACTGTTTGACAGAATATGGTATCTCTGGCTTTTCGCTCCGGGATGCGCAACATTAGAGTCGGCAGCGTTACAAGCCTGACCTAAGACGCGTTGTCTTGCTTTGAATTAAAATTAGCCAAAGCTTCTGTGTATGCTGCGCAACAAACTTCTCTGACCCCTCTGGGTATAATCCTTATTAGTTTAGCGTCTTTTCGCACCCGAGCCAAGAGTGTTATTAAGGTCTGTGGGACTGGGTCATATGTTGTCACGATGTTGCCAGCCTGGTTTTCAGAGTTATTTAACGGGGGTACGGTCGGTAATGGTTGGGGGTTAGTTCTATGGAGGCGAGTCTTATGCACGCGCAAACCTCGGATTGATTTTATAGATTTCCCGCAGACATCACAAATATATGGTTGTTGGGATCGTGGTTGAGATTGAGAGGGGTTTTCTTGGAGATGTGGTTGTGTGCTTTTTGTTGGTTTGTAGGTGTTGTACTATTTCCGCTGCCCACTTCAGTCGCAAGCGGTAGAGAGGGTTCAGCGGTGCCGTCAATAACGGATATCAAAAAGACTCTTCCTGGTTCCTACTAAAAAAATTCGAGAACTTTGGCTATTGATGGATTTTCGTTTAGCTATGATGGGAGCAGATTCTTGAAGATCTTCCAGATTTTCATATTGCCATCAATCAGATGAGCTGTTTGTGCGGGCTTCTTCTCTGCTGTTGTCGTTCTTTCTTCAACCCTTCTTTGTTTTGGTTTTGGCTTATTAGAGTCTACCCTGGGCGGGCGCGGTGGAGAAGGTGGCATACCACCTTGCCTTTTTTGTTTTGTACTGGTTGTGGAGTGGCAGGTCTTGCGGCATCCGCATACGATTTCGCCTCCAAGCTCGTGGATTGAGAGTTTGTACTGGTACTTGGCGATAGAGAGATCTGAGGGAACTCCTCAGCTAGGTCGGGTAGGCGAGATGCTACCTTTGCGTATAGCTTTTGTTTTTCAGCCTCTGTGAAAACTCGTTTTACTCCACAACGGCCGTCACTAGCCGCATGAGCACCACCTAAATTAGCGCATCGGGCCTTTTCATGGCATTCCCACATTTGATGGCCGGGTCTTGCGCATCTTCTGCAGGTAGGGATTTCCCTTTTTGTGCATTGTGATGCCTTGTGTCCAAACTTATGGCAGGACAGACACTGTAAGGGCGAATCGCAGCAAAGTGTGACTTTAAAGCATTTGTCGGCGATTGTCAATTCACCCACTGGTTCTTTGTCAAACCTTAGCCGCACCCTACTTGAGGGCTTCATTACCTTAACAACGTTCTTGCTCGGTCCTGTAGCGGCCGCGGCAAACTTTTCTCTGCGAACTTCACTCACGCCCTGTTTGCGTAGACAATCAAGCAGATCTTCGTCTGAGAACTGTGGGTTTATTTCGGAGATGCGTCCCCAGAAAGCCGACGTGTCGGAAAGAGGACGTATATTTAACCCGCAAACGCAGTTTAGGGTCCTTACGGATGCTATTTGATCCGTTGTAGGCGCACGAATCCCTAGTTTGCCTTGGGCAGTAATCCGAACGTTAGCACCGGGGATAGTTTTCCTTATTTCGGCGTACGCCTTGAGGACGCTTAGGCCCTTCAGGGCATCAGGTTTATCCTGGCATTCGAAAAACACCTCTAAACCACTTTGGTTAGTTTTATCATGTGCTCGTTTGAGCTCGCTGATAGCGGATCTTCCTAGGTTACCCGCTACTTTTCGTTGAGCGGTTAAGATGGCTCGCTCTGCTCTTGTGGGGACAGTCTTCCACTCAGGTTCGTTGTCCTCAGCATCCATTTCATTTTCAGACAGCTCACTACCTTTTCTCTCTCGCCTTGGTCGGCCATAAGGACGCCCAACGTTTGCTCTCTTTGGAGGATTCTTTTAGCGTTCACTTGAGCTTGTGCGGTTAATCTTAATTATTATTATCACCGCGAGACAGAAGCTCTCTCAGATATTCTCCTTTGCTCTGGTCCCCCGTCGTTGCTTCAATTTTTCTGGCCAGATTCCGAGTGAATTTTGCTGTCCCACTGCTGATGGGTCGTAGCGTTTCCGTAGCTACCGGTACGACGTAAAGACTGTCCTCCAGGGTTTTATTTAAGGTAAGTAATTCGTAATCAAAGGTCAAATATATCTAATAGGTGATCTCGTGGGAAACAGGGTAGTCTTTGTTCATCGATTCCAAAGAATGCAGTTTTGCGTTATATACAGTTCATAGCAGGTCAAATATCTTGCGTATAGATATCGTTTTAAGCGGTGTTACTTGATAGACGATGAGACCCGTCTGGACCTGTTTCAGTCGCTCGTCGATGGTCAAGTTTCACTCGCTGGCGTAAAGGAAATGAAATCATACCCTCGGCCTATAACAGTCTCGTTCGTACGCAATAAGATTAATATTTGGGAAGCCGGTGTATACAATGTGCAAAAGGCCTTTACAAAAGGGCCTTCACGACGGACTTTAGCATGTTTGTAACCCCTTGAACTCGACTTCTGTTGTATCCTGTGTGTCTTGCTATATTAATCCAGATTCAGTAACATCATACTTTTACGAATACTATTATTTTTGCATTACCATTAATATTGACAGCATTGATATAAAAATATCTACATTAGCGCTCCCCACAAGCCCTAGTGTTGATAGTTAATTACATCTCGCTGTAACACTTAAATGTCATTTTAATAAATTTTTGAGGTATTGTAAAATATCTACATCGATCTTAGTTTATCATGCTTGGCCGCATCAGAAACTAGTAAGTGAGTGCAATATCTACTCCAGGGAAGACCTCGGCAGAGATGTGAGAACAAAACTTGTCATAATAATCAGGCTATGACCCTCTTTCTAGACCGCTTTTAAAAGCTTTGTTGATTAAGGCTCTTTAGAGAGAAACTAAGTTTAGTAATTCAAATGTGGAGGGAAACAGTTTAAATAATATAGCTGTTCATATGTTTGCGTCGGTGAGCTGTCTTCGCTCTGCCCTTGAGCAAACATTTGTCGAACCTGCAGCACTCAGAAAGGTTTAGCGATTTTGCAACGCACACGGGAATAGCATAACTTTTAGACAACTTAACCAGCGGCATAATTGGATAGCGGCATGCAGATCGTGACAATGCACTCAAGGGAATCCGTAAGCATGAAGGTAAATATGGTCATGATCGTTTGCTTGACATATTTGTACTTATATATATATATATATATATATATATATATATATATATATATATATATATATATATATATATATATATATATATATAGGCGTCTCTTTTGTGCGTATCGGGGGACAGGCTCCCAGTTTTTGATGCAGTTCTGTAGGTTCAAGTCGTCCTCCCTGAAAATTTCAGCACTAATGGTAACCCGGCCCACGTGTCAGAATTATAAACGGATGTCACGCTGGCGGCCAAAAAGGTTTGTCACATAATTGGCGTGGTGCGGGATGACACAGCTAGCCTATTTTTATTCATACTATCTACGGCTGGTTTTGGAAAGTTTTAAAAAGTGATTGCCTCTACGTGCGCTGCGTAGATGTATTTAGATTTAGTTATCTCTTTATAGCATATATTTAGTTATGGTGGGAGCATCCAGACAGAATGTCCAAGTCTACCTGAATGAGACCGTACAACGTTGCCGTATAAATAAGTTATACATCAACGTGTTAAAAGTGAAAGTCACGTGGTTTAGCAGAGGAGAAATGTGTGCTAGAGCCGACTGTAATATAAAGGTAAATAGACATGCACTAAATCTGCTCAAAACCTTCAGGTACTTGGGAGTACCACTCGCGCCCAAACTATGTTTTACGGAGCATATTAAAGAAAAGAGAGTAACGACAATTCCATTAGCCATGTTGCTGTGGACCTTCGATAAGTCAATATGAATTCGGCAAGGCCCCGGTTGACGGTTGTCGTGCACTGCGCGGCTCTTGCGGGAGCACGTGCCTCTGCGACGCCCGAGCTGAGGGGAAAGACTCCGCAGTACATGGTGGACTTCATGATGAAGGACGAGACGAATTAAACAAAGGGTTGACGTTACCTTGACACCTTCATGAGGAAAAAGCTGAACCTGAAGGCGGCGAGACGAGCCCGCTACGACCAGGCCCCTTAGAAGGGCAGTCGAGAGGAGGAGTCAAGGGAGGGAGAAGAGAGGGATCAGCTAGGCTCTCCGGCGGATCTCGACGCATCTCCCCAGAAGAAGCAAGCATTGGCTAGGCGCATAAAGCGCTAGAACACGAGACTCGCCTCTCAGGGTTGTCGAAGTAATGCCAATGCAATCCCGGGCCTTGGGGGGGGCGGTGAGGATATCGGTTTTAGTGGGTGCGAGTCCCACACTACCTGCTGCTAGCTGCCAGTAGCGCTTGTGCAATATGCATTTCCAAGACCTTAAAAAAAGTCAATATGAAGGCTTTAAACTTAAAATTAATATATTATTCCTTTTAGGGTTACAGAATGATCTAAAGCCTCTGAAGAATGTAGTCCGCATATTTAAGCTTATAATAATCTCAATCAAATAATCAATTGTAACGTACTGCCTCAGGCCCGAAGCTCTAAGGCTAACCTTAGAAAATTTCAAAAAGCTTGACGAGACTATACTTCCTAATGGAGCTATGAGGGTGCTTAAAACCGCCCGATCGACACTCATGTGTCCAACGAACGCACCCTAGTACCAATGACTTTGTTTTATATGTAGAGCTTTGCAAATGCATAATGCACATCATGCATAACATTGACTAGTATTGGACTCACAAACCCACTGAACTCGAGCTCCTCCCATTCTTTTAGGGTTGGAAATTCGTGGCAGTTCTTCAAGGAGAAATCTCACTCTTCTCGCGATCTGTGCGCCTTGCTTGCACCATTCCTGCCGGACGCGAGGGGGTGCGTCGAGATTGCCCTGAAAGCCTGGCTACCCTCGTCTTTCCTCCTCCAGCTCCTTGACTCAACCCACCCCTCGATGCCGTCCCAGAGTCCCCTCTCGCTATTTATCCTAGCCGCCCACGACCTTCGCACGCCGTTCTTTTTTATGGGTGTCCCATAAAAGCCATATTGTGGCGTCTCGTTAACAATTATCGATGACCAGTGACCTGGAGAATTCTCGTGGGCCGCTCCATTTAATTTGCTCTGCCAACAGGTAAGCGTCTGGGCCGTAGTCTGGTCTAGTGCTCCATCGAGCATTTTCTTCACTCATTCCACAGCCAAGAAGTCCCAGGGAACCATTCGTTCGAGAACAAGGAGTGATGCTATCCAAAAAGCTTAATAGGGCCGAGTCACCTGAATTGTCATGACAGACTGGCTACGCGTAGGGCCGATCTAGCCATACTCAAAACCATATTCGCCCAAACTCGCCGCTGCCGTTGCAAGAAGAAGTATTTTTCTTGCCACAGAGGCATTTCTTCTGTAGCATTAATACGACTAGGTTGTTAAAAATCCGCTTATGTTGGTCGCCATGTACTTAAGGTGTGGTAACCCCGTAAGGCCTGTGTTCAACACCACTTCTAGGTGGTTAGCCTCTCGTTTAATGGAGATTTGATGACCCGGAAAAAGTCTTTTAACCTTCCGTATTTGTTTACAACTCGCGTAGGCAGAGGGCCTCCAGTTTCTGGGGGGGTCAATTCCAGGTGATGGCGATACTCTTCCGGTGCTGCGTTGGTCTTCTTCTCAAGAGCGACCTTCGTACGAGAGCCGCGATCATGATCAACCCGAACGACCGCAATTTGCGCCCTGCCCACGTAACTTTAAAGGACACGTAAGGGTTAGAACGGTACCAGTTTTTTGCTTTGGCCTTTTTTCTCTAGGTGAGAGGCTTTTAGTGGGTATTATGCCAACAGCACCGGCAAAACTGGTATTCACACCTAATAAGTAGACTTTACAGCACATTTTATTTAATAGACTCACAGAAGTTCGGTAAAAGCGATAATTTATTTTTGGCATAGCTACTAAATATGTTAGTCGTATGCACGTGTACAAAATATTTAATTCAGTTTTGTTCTATTAAATACGGGTTGGTTTAATACATACATGCTGTCGATGCTGTCGATTTCTAGATCTAATTTTCTATTGTATTTTGTTTAATAAGACAGCACAAGGAAAAATTTTGAAACAGTGGATGCTACAGCCACTTCACAAAGTTTATATATGCACGCCGCGGTAGCATCGTGAAATATATTTTACGAGTAGATCATCATGGTAAAATCGTGTATGGCAAACTTATCGAAAAAAGTACCTAATTATTTAGCTAGCTTTCTTTTAAATTCTGTATGTTAGTGGCGTCTTGAGTTTCATAGAACGATGCATTTACATTCGCAACTTTAATTTTTCAGCTGGCTAGATGACACTCAGACGCCGCCGTCCCCAAAAGATTAAATATTTTCTCTTTTTTTATATCTTCTACGAATAGTGACTTCTCTGCCAATAATAAATTATTTTAACGTCTGTTTATTCACCATGATTGGTAGGTAGGCAGAATAATTACGAGTTGTGCCGTCCCAGCACGTTTGTTACAGCAGCTGTAGATGAGCTAGTGTTCAATTTCCTACACTTCGTTGCGTAGTATCGATTGATATCGATTTCACCACAGTGTTTGTATACACACTAGACGATTTGAATACATTTTGTCTTGAGACGAAGTTGCTGCGCTGGTACATATAGCCAGCCGTTCACTTTGCAGAGCACTGCTTTGTTTGCTTTTTATCTGCTACTTACAAAAGCGGGAGTTTTAGCAAGCTTCATGAGGTTGTCTAAGGTTTGCTTTGTGAGCTTGAATATTACAGTCTTCAGATTGACTCGTAGAAGGTCCCTCAGCACCACAGCTAAGGACACTACGTCTTAAGTCCCGCGACTTTTTTTTTAATATGCCTAGGGCGTCAGTGGTCATTCCAAGTTTCCGAAGCTACTAGTAAATAAACTTGCCGGTTGAGGCGCGTTGGATTTGCGGAATTCTGTTTACAAAGCTGGCCTTAATTTTCTGTCCACGAAAGGCTGCTACTCTAGAACTAGAGAAGCGCCCCCTCCTTTACTGATATGATAAAAACAGAGAGTTATTTTCCGTTCGACACTTGTGGTCTGTCTAGTCGAGTGATCTCTACTGCACAGTCATCCAGCATCACTACGCCCGTTCCCCGTAGTAGTGCCTTAGTAGACCCGGGGTACTTTCCGGGCAGCCATCAACTGTCAGCTTTTTCATTATTAGTGGTCGAGCAATTAAGTCACAGACCGCCCGAAAGCACAACTAAAGATAATGAGTTTGCTTGCTAAGTTCGTATCGACGCGCGCGGACACCGCGCGCTGTTATCGGGCAACCACCTCTCTGATGTCTCACACAGACGAAACACTACTTCGTGTGGGTCATCGTTGCCATCACGCTATAGGTGATGGGTTCTTGAGGCTGTTCTTTTTGTCGTAACTAGAATGTCGGTTGTCATCGAGCCGCTACAGCACGCTAACAAAGTGGTCTTCCACTAACCGATGTCTTCTTCCTATTCATCGTGCTAGCTAGTTTAACATCTCTAACGACGCCGGCGCATGCCTAACGAACGAGCATCGTGTATACGAGGTCATAGCTCGTGGTTCTCGCCTCTAAGTGTGTGTCACTTCGGCCACAATCGCATCGCACAACGCCTAGACGCGTCTTCTAAAATTGTTGTTGGAAGACGACACCTACTGGTATTATACTCTTACCACCACGATCACCGAGAGAGAGAGAGAGAGAGAGTTTGATCTTTGCTCGGTTGCCGTTTTTTTGTCGTTTTACTTGAATTAGTCGGCGGCCTTCCCGGCGGTCTCGGCTGTTAGCTTGTTCCTGCGTAGAGGTCCGGCCGTAAACCACCATGAATACATTTATAGGGCATTCAGCAGGCGAGTCACGTCATATGGAGAAAACGACCCCGACAAAATCTTGCCCGTAGAACAACCGCAACAGTTAGCGGGTAGTTAGTGTACAGACACACACACACAGAGTTACACATGCCCCCCCCCCCCCCCCATACTGACCACACTGACATATGGAGAAACGATGGTAGGCGCTAACCGTGAGGCTCGCAGCACCGAATAGCAGGCTTCTCTACTCCACAACGAGCACAACAACGTACAAGTTAAAGCCATCGGTACATTTCCGAGCAAGATGGCTTAGTGGCAAGGTCTTTGCCTTGTATTCGCGAGGACTGGGTTCGAGACTAAGAGCGGCCACTCTTAAATTGGTTTGCATGGTTTCCAATTTAGACAAGATAAATGCCGGAGTGGATTAAAATTAGCCGTGACATGAAAAAACGTACACGGGCAAACGCCTAACGGAAACAAAAGTCGTTGCTCATCGCACGATCAGCTCATCTGAGTGTGCAAGCTGCGAGTTTGCCATTGCACTACGTTGACTGATGTCTGCTAACAAGGCAATATAAGCAAGCTCGAGTCATAATCTGGACAAAATTGAGTCATAATCTGGACAAAATTGAGTCATAATCTGGCCAAAATTGAAAGTCTCTTCTAGTATGGTGAGCGTTATGTCACCATATGCAAACCTTGCTGGTTGGCTATCCGGATTGCGGATGGCGCGCTTTTACGGCGGATAACGATGACATTGACACGTTGTAAGTGTAGAATATTTCATTTTAAAAAATGTTGTATTTTTCATAAATCTGAGTTATGAAACGCATCTGACTTTTCGTTAGTTTTCATGCATATATGCAAACGAAGGAACACCCCCGACGAGGTAGAAAAGGAAACGTACTACTAAAATGGGGCGACTGTTAGGCGGCCCGCTGCTACGCGACGCCCGCGAACGGGGAGCTCCTCAAAGAAGTTGTGAGACAACTTTTTTTCGTAACCGTGGACTCTGGCGCCGCGTTTAGACAAGACAGCAAATTCGGACGCGTCTGAGATGCTAAACACCAGTGACGCAACGCAAACAAAAAATTTGTTTAACTATTTTGAAAAAAAATACAACATTTTAAAGCTACATGTATGTGACATGGCTCGTGAAACAGTCGAGCAACTAAATACACATGTATAAATATATACATGTATATGTATATATATATTTATAAATGTGGATATGAATTACATTCTTTTAACGCTGGTTGGCCGGACGTCAAGCCAAAATGTGTGGCTACAAGGGGTCGAGTGGTTATTATTATAACTTGATATACCAGCGTGTTCAGAAAAACTCTGTTTGCATGTCCAGTTTTCCAAAGTATCTCTCTGCTCTTTCTCTTTATATATATATATATATATATCGTTTTCTCAATTTATGATACACGATGTTACTAAATGAAGTACATTTGTTTAAAGGGGTAGTAGAACTTGTTCAACAACAATATTTTTCCAACGAAATGGGAAGCGGAAATGTCTTGTTTGGGAGTGAGAGTGGAATTACTATCATCTGTTCTACTGATGTGGATGGTCGGACATATTTTCACAAACGGCGGCACTGCGGGACAACGAGTTGATGGTTGAGAAACCAGACATGACGTCGTGTTCGGCAGAAAATTCTGCTTTTTCTGGAAGATACTCATGTCTCATTGAAAACTGCTCGTTACCGAGCAGTTAACGAGCTCTACGATTCCCTATATATGTTTTTTATTTTTCCGGGAGACTCTGTATATATATATATATATATATATATATATATATATGACGCACTTCGGTGCTGTATATAAAATAAACGCGATACCGCTTTATTTGTTCACGTAATCGCTCGGAAGATCAAAGTACCAAGCTGACAGCTCATGACGACAAAAATCGGGCGGTGTCGACATCCCGCTGTGGTTTACAATTGGCATAGAATGCAACTACATGTTGTAGCAATACGAGCGTTGTCAAGTCGAAGCCGAGTGTTTTCGACAATTGTTGTCGCTAGCTGCGGCCAATGCGAGGAAATGCCGCTTCTATAATCGGCTTAATTAACAGAAGGCTAATGCCTGGACGGGCTCACATGTACTAATATGAATATTTGTGTTAATACACATCAACTCTGTTAACGGCGCGGATTACAAGTCCCCCAGTGCCCAGACTAGGGTGCCCACATTCACCGGTTAATTCGTGTAAGTAAGAGCGCTGTGTCCATGAGTGAGGTCATATCAGCGGGCAGCTAGTGTACGTGAGCAACTATTCTACCCGCTGACGCTTTTTTCCCATTTTTCATCTTCGTCCCAGACTCCCGCCCTTTCGCGCAAGACCTTGCTGGTCATCGCATAAAGTATGGCAGGAGGAGGAGTTAGTGGTATATCGACTATACATCAGTTTGCCGTGACTTACGCGACGCAGCGCGAATTGAATGATGATAGCAAAAAAGTGATTAAATGCCTCAACAATATTGATCTTCTACGATAGCGTTGGACCACTTTTGGTGGCTTACTTGCTGGCAAAACGTGGTCTAAGGTAAGCATTATAGAACCGCATAGAACGCCAGGCGAACAGGTGTCGGCTACAAGCGAACTCGAAACACATTTTGCCGAATACCTGAAAATACCGAACTGGTTGGTTCTTGTTAGCAAGGGCAATCATGGCGTAATAGCAATGCAATGTAATATGGAGTCGTAAAGAAGCGATCGGAGCCGCATGTTTGAGCAGCTTAGTGCAGGGCACGTACAATGCTCTGATGATGCCGCTATTTGTCAGAGTAGACAATCTTGCGGAATCGGTAATTAGGCTCAAAGGCGGAAATCCTCAAGCCGAACGTACATTAAGAGCTGCAAGAAAGCTTGTCAATTTGTAGCTTTGAAAAGTGCTATTATATACTGCGGCATTATACACCGTGTACAATAGCAAGGTCAGTAATATATGTGTTCTGCTAAATGAAAAAGCAACACCGTCATTGAATGCGGCCGAAGATCCTAACACCTGTGAATGAAGAGATTTCACTCACGGCGAGTCATCCGCGTAAGGAAGCGAGAGCAATATTTTTTCTTTTGCCTCACTAGCCGAGAAAGGGCAAGGATCTAGAGCTAAACGCTCGCACTCTGGACCAACCCGCACCCCGTCGTCAGCTTGTCGACTTGCAGGCGCGCTCGGCGAGCGGCTTGGAGGATAACGAAATCTTAGCGTTCCGCTGCGTGCAAGCTACGCGAAGACTGAAAATGAAAGTCGTCTTAATTTCGTCGAAGAACGACCCCTGGCGTGTTGGGGGGGCCCCATTCCCATAACGGGGAGGCTCTTTTCTCTGGATCATCATCATCATCATCATCGTCGTGGCCAAGCATGGCCTGCGAAGGGACAGATGGGCGTACAGACAGACAGACGGACGGACGGATGAATCCATCCACAAACGCACACTCACTCCTTCCCTCAACGACTGCATAGGGAAGGGTTGTTTCGCTTGTCATCGTCGTAGCGGCGGCGGCGGCAGCAGCCTGTGGGCGCCTGCCCTCGCTGCAAGGTATAGGGCGGCTAGGCCCTATGTCTGACTTCTTGTTAGGAGGAGCGAGTAGACTGCGGCCAAGGGCCCTAGCCTGCTGTGTTGTCTAGCAGCAGCAGCCGCAGCAGCAGCAGTCGTGGCCGAAGTCGTAGCCATTGTACTGGCAGTAGCAGTTGGTTAGTGGTAGTAGTAGGTTCCACTTTGCCTCTGGCTCAATCTGCCGTCCGTGTTGCGTGCGTTCGTCCAAGCGGGCTGGCTGGCGGCTGCAGTGCTAACAGGCCGCCACCAACGGTAGTGGGGCACATAGTGGGGCGGCCCATTGAGGGGTCGTCCGCTGCCGTCGAGGGCGAAGGCAAGCAAGCAGGCTAAGCAAGCAGGGCGACTGACTAGACAAGAAAAGGGAAGAGGCGGGGAGGGGAGGGGAGGGGGAGGAGAGGGCCGCCAACATGGCGGCATAGCGGTGAGGTGCTTAGTCGAAAGCAGCAGCAGCAGCAGCAGCAGGCAGGAATGTAGCAGCCAGGTCTGCTGCTGGCGACGCTCTTCTTGCCCGCCTTCATGATCACATCACGATCACTACTACAACTACTGCTGCTGCTGCTACTACCGCCGTCGCCCCTGTCGCTAATGCCACTACCGCGTCCAGCACCCCCCACGACTAGGACCACCACCGCCTCAACAACAACAACAACAATAACAACTGCCGCTACGATCACAGCCGTCGTTGCCATCGTCGTGTTAATGTGTTAAACTAAAAACGTGAAACCGACCGCGCGGATAGTCGTCTAGAAGAACGACAGGCAGTTACTGACGGTTGCCGACCGTCCTGAAGGGGGGGCGACCCTCCGCCCCCGCCTCCCTCTGTTTCTGTATGAGGAGGAGGAGGTTGCCCGGCCAGGAGGTGAAACGGAGTAGGTTGGAGGAAGTGTCCTCCCTTTGTTCTCCCCTTAACCCCCTATATCCCCTTAACCCCGGGTCCAACCGTCCGTCGGTCCGTTTGCTGTACCGGCCGTTCGCCCGTGTACGCCCCCACACCCCCCACCCCCTCCCCTCCCTATTCCTCCTGCACATCGCGCATCGTTTCAACAACATGCCAAGACTGACAGAACAGTGAAGATACAGCATGGTTATCAGCGTGTCTTAGTGGTTGCTGCTGCTGATGCTGGTGCTGATGGTGGTGTTGCCAAATTAAGTGTGAAGTGAAGTGGCTGTCTACGGTGCTACAGCTGCTGTTGCTGCAGCTGCTGCTGAGGTTGTCGTTACTCTTGCTGTGGCTCCTTCTGTTGTTGTTGCTGCTGCTGCTGGAGAGGCAGATCCGCGGCGGCCCGTAGCCTGGACACAGGACGAGCAAGGGCAGGGCGACCGCGCTTGGCGCTCGCCTGACGCTCTGCCCATCCCGGCCATGCTGCTGCTGACAGCAACGCGAACAGCGCTGCTGCTGCTACTGCTGCCGCCGCCACCGTTACTGCTGCAGGCGGCGCTGACGCTGACGGCAGCGCGAGGCCGATGGCTCGGCATCCATAGCCATGACGGTCGTCACGGCGGGTCGGTGGTGTCACGTTTCGAGGCGCGACAGGCGCTCGCCGAGGAGGCAGAGCACGACGCGCTCGCCGATATCGAAGCCGTCAAGCGCGAGAGCTTCTGCGCCAAAAACACCTACCTGCAGTGGGCAGATGTCGACATTCCGGATACGGACAGCGCGCAGGTGCGGGACAAGGCGCTGCTCGCCGCCAAGCTTTTGGCGCCGCAGGTGGGTCTGTTCAGGTCTCGGTCGGTCGGTGTCGTGTCGTATCATCATCTTCATCATCATCATCATCATAGCCATTATCATTATCATCGTCATTACTATCGCTTCATTCAGCTAGACGGCGTCTCAACGCATCTCACAATACGTCGGCGCGACAATCATTTTGCAATGAATTGCTTTCGTAGAGTGTTTTGTCGACCCGACTATTGGTCAGCAGCAGATTCTTCTAGCCATGTTCGCTAAAGCGGATCTATCAGCGCCCTCGGGCTAGCCATTAATCTGTTGGATGAATGTACCTCAAAGTGTTTTACTAAAAAGGTGGTCGGGTACAGTCGAGAGACCTTTCTCCCGTGCGTACGTAATGCCTTTCGTAATTTGACTTTGTGTCCGAGCGTCGCTAGCAATGGCCTTTTGCTTATCTTGGTTCGATTGTTGATCGGCTCGCCCCGGCAACAAGCGGCTTTAAAATAGGTACCCAGCGTTTCTCCCCTAGCTGTTCCGGCAAATGGGACCTTACGAGGTCACGGTCAGCTCTGTTCGGAGCAGGTGACCAACAGCGTTCCCGAAGAAAAAGAGAGGGGATCCTATTTGCAAGTTTTTAGTAGGAAAGAGGTAGACGAGGCAATTGCCGACACGGCAAGGGTGTAGAAAGTTCTCAACTGCGTTATCCCGAGAACGAAGACAAGATGAAGGAAGAAGGAGAAAATGATCAAATCCGCTTACTCACTTTTTTCAAGCTCTAACTCGGTTTTCCCCGAGCTTCTTCCTCTCGATGTTATATCGATGGTGGCCTTTTTTTGCTTTTAGCAAACGTAGTCGCTAAGACTCTGGAAGGATGAAGGACCATGTCTGTTCTCTCAGATTTCACGAAACGTATACCAAATTTCAGTAAGTTAACAGATTAGGACCTGGTCGTGATTTATTTACACTTAATCTACAGAACGCTAAGCGAGACCTGCACGATATTTAGGTAGTGCCTTAACCGAGACTCGAGAGACTAGGTTAATACTTAGGGCTTGCTGGACTCTTGCGATTAACGAACGTTGTCATCATAGGGCTGTAATAAGTGTCCTTCACAAGAGGACTGCAAAAAATTGCAGTGGCTAGATATGTTTCACCCAGTCGCCGTTTAGACCGGCTTTTATGTGTCAGGCTGTCAGAAGCGTTTAGAACGTCCCTTCGCGGAATAAAATACAAACCGTCCTGTTGCGACAGTGTAAAATAACAATAATTGCAGTTGTTATGAACATATATCAGAGAACTGCTAACCTGTTTTGCGGACGAGGTTGTTTATGCCGAAGCATTAGCGGTGGCGTGTGCAAGACTAAGCTGAGAGGATACTCAAAACAAATTTGGACATACCTAGGCTGTGTTGTCTACTTGTGTATTCGCTGGCATGCTCTCACAGACAATTCTCACTCGTCATGCGGCAGCATCTATTATATACCTCCTGTTTTTCCACGGGAACGATTAGACGAAACCGGACCTACTTGTACGACCGATATGCATTTTAATTTGTTCGGTATAAAGCCCGATGCAGAACTCTATACGTCATTAAGCCTCGGGCTAGGTAGCTCGTAACAACCAAAGGGTGTTCAAGTGTTTTTTATATATATATATATATATATATATATAGGCTCCAGATAGCTGATCAGCCACCAAAACTCCACCTCCTTGCTTACCGAACGGGGAAATACTACTTCTAAAAGACATAACATTGAGATACACTCTAGTCAGGCGTTGCGCGGCCTGTTGCGGTGAGGGACCGTCGCCGGTATGCCGCTTCCCTAATTTTGAGTATCCGAGAAACTGATTCCTGAACTAATTGTCTCGAATTGCAATCCTTTAGCACAGAGCTAATAGTAAAGTTACCCTGGCGGGTTAATGACCAGGGTAGCTGGGACAGCGTGTATGTCATCGATCCGCAGGTGAGCAGTGTGAGCCACGGTCAAAGGTCTGAATTATGCTTTTTGTGCCAATACTTTACTCGCCCCGGCCGTACAGCAGACCAAAGATTGCTCTATTCGTTGAGCTAGTCTTCACGTAAGACAAATATCATACGTGACTGTGTATTTCCATCGCTTGCGGAGAAAGCCAGCCAGCCCATCTCGACCATCCGCAAACCCATTGTATGATCACGCTGACAATAGCTGGACTCTTCTCCAGTAACATTATTCGATTTACAAGCAATGTATTGAGGATCGGGTAGCAGTTGGCATGGACCTGTGCCGCTTTGTGGCGACGTAAAACGTCTGATTGAAACCGGCATCTGGTACCACGTAAGTGCTTCATTGAGAGGTCACCAAGATGGCAAACCGACTTAAAATGCGTATAGAGCGGCTTCTGTCTTCAGCCATAAAGAAAATGACCTCTACCTTCTAGGTACAAGTTTCGGACTTCGAGACGACGATAGACGTTCACTAGCACTGTGCTGTAGACTGACCCCAGCTCGTTCGGATTCCTGGCTGTGATTACGACGATCAGGTCGTCCTCGTAAGCGATGGATCGAATCAACGGCAGGAAGTGCTAATCACAGCACTCCGTTTAAGGGATGTGCCAGAGATCTAGTGTGAGGGGACGTCATCGGTGGGAACTTATATATATATATATATATATATATATATATATATATATATATTATATATAAAGATCATGCAGATCTGATGATATTATAGAAACACTGTTCAATTTAGTTGCACCAGCCTTTAATTCTTTTCTGGTGTGCTTTTTTTACAAACTAAACTCATATAGTAAGAATACAAAGTATTAAATATATTTGAACGGCAATGCGTTCAGACGTGTGTCTTTATATAGACGCGTAAACTTTTAATATCAAAACCTGTAAGGTCCTACTAGAATGCCCGTTTAGAAACAAGATTTTAATACGCCAAGAGTGTCTGATATTATAATATATATATATATATATATATATAATATGTCTAATACTTTTTAGGCAGATACATCATTCAGGTGTGTTACTTCTGGATTAATCGTATGATTTACAGATAAAGTATTGCAGCAAAAAATAAGATACAAAAACAAATTATTAAAAATTAAATTATCTACAAATAATTATTTTAAATATATAGCACAGTGCTACTATACTGGGAATACAAATTGAATTATTCAATAATTGCACATTTGCACATAGGCAGTGCCCGCCTAATGTAAGAAGTGTCTAAGAACCAGCACTGATGGCATGTCAAAATTGTTGAAAATATAGATTACTATTTGTATTCGTATTCCCAAGTAATCGTC
>QVRM01003777.1:0-48155 GCA_003439945.1 Dermanyssus gallinae | reverse complement strand
GTACGGAAATATGCGTGTTTACCGTACGGAAATAATGACATCGAAAGACGAAACGATGTCAATCAAGCGTAAGCTAGTTCAATAGCTCAAGCTTTCTCTGACAAGCAACGGATCGTGCCGCCACAGCCGAAGACACTATCGAACGGTGTACACAACCAAGATCACGTAGTGATTGCGTACGTCAATTATGATTTCTCCATACCAGATGGATGTCGCATGCCAGTGCGGAAGAGCAGGCCTTTGACGAAGCACGAAGTGCTCACGATACAACGTTCATCTGGTGCGGCGAACACCAATTCACGGGAAGCTTAATCGCCGCGGATCAAAAAATTAATCAAACGACACAAATATTGCGAGAAGCCGCAACTCTTGTCTATATGTATAAATTTATATATATATATATATTAATTATATATAGAAAAATATATATATATAAAAAAAGGGTCAGAAAGTTAGTCCTGCGACATGGAGGTGTCAAAATTCTTGCAACTCTCCTATTCTGTTCTCTATATCCACTCGCAACTATTGTCTACTTACTAATTGTATCTTTATGCACATATATGAATAACCCCGAACCAGAAAATTAGCTGTTCAGCGACATCGAGATGCCAAAACGCGTGCAATTTCTTACCCATTTATTCATATAGACTCGCAGGACTCTCTCTCTCTTTCGAACTCCAAAGCTAGCGAGCTAATGAAAGCGTGCATGTTGTTCGCGCGGTCGATATGCCAGAAAAAACCTACCAAACGACGAACATAGGCATACATTGGTATACCAGAAGCGACAGACAAGGTCGAGGAGTCGCTGTTGAAGTCGCTCGGGTCTTCTTTCGTTGGTGAGCACAATGAACGTGGTCACGACGGTGGGGGGATAGTCTTATTCCTCTTAGTATTATTGTTGTTGCTATTGTTGTTGCTGTTGTTGGTTGTTGGGTCCTCCACACGGTTGTTTGAGGTCGTGCTTATTGTAGTTGTAGTTGTTGCTGTTGCGGACAACGCTATGATTCTGCTGCCGCCGCTGCTGCTGCTGCTGTAACGCGTCGAAGTTAATGTCTGTAGTGTGTCAATCGACGTGGCCAACGCGAATTTCTTCATCGAGTATCGACTCGGTCTCATGTTCAATTGCGGCGGGGGTGGGCTGAGATGTAGGATATGCTATATATGTGCGGCGCGAAGTCTTCTTCTCCCGTAGCAGCACTAGTGGTAGTTGTTGTAGACAGACTAGATGCAAGGCAGGCGGCATCTTCATAGCGGGGACCGCCCATATATGCAGTAACAAATAGCCAGGGACACAGAGACAGGCCAGCGAATCACTTCGCGACGATGATGACTTCAACAACAGCTACAACAGCGCAGCAAGCAGCAGCAGGAACAGTAGTTTCCTCCTATTCATACGCTTACCCGCACATACCCACAAAAACAATGATGATCGAAAGTCATCACATATCACACACACAGCTATCATTACCACAATATCGACCTCAATATCGCGTCGGTCCGACGGTCGGTATGGTATATAGTATAATATTCTCGATACTCACTGGAACGGCATCCGTTGTTCCCGCCGCCCGTATATATATATCTCTCTCTCTCTCTCTCGCCCGCGAAGATTTTCGCGGCAGCACGGGCAACGTCAACACGAAAACACGAATTTCCAGCCCGCTGCTGTAATCTGCCGTATCGACTATGAATGTGTTTCACTTCAAATCTTAGTAGTATCGTCAGCGCCCGGTGGAATTCCGTCCACGGTCACGGACACAACTTATGGTGACGACAGCAAGCAATAGCAACAACAACGACAACAACAACAACAACAAAATCACGCTCCTGTAACGTTTATAGCAGTTACTGTTACTGGTCCTGTCACGGTTGTAGTTGTAGGTGTTGTTGTGGTTGTTGTCTTCGCGAGCGTGAATTCTGTGAATTCGTTGTTATGAGCGGCATGTTTTTTCGGTCGACACTTTATCGGCACGGCACGGTATTGGTCACACGAACGAATCCGAACACACCTCACAAAGATGGTGGTGGCAGCTCAAGCACATGTATGCCATCTCCTGGTGGCATTGGTGTTTTTGAATCTTCCACACAAACGCTTTCGGCTCACTTTCGGCCAACAGCCTAAGAATTGCGTGATGGACGCGCGAACTAGAAGTCAAATCGCAAGTGAAGAGGAGGCTTCGGCAGAGGCCGGCAGCTAACGGTTCTTCTAGGTGAGACGTCGATACCTCTGTGGCACGAACGCGCACGTAGACTGAGAACTACTATCCATAGTCGACAACGATACCACCAACAGCGACAATCAAACGCAGGAACAACCGTTGACACGAGAGCACAAACAACAACAACAGCAGCAGGTAATCCGTTAGTGGTTGCAGTGACTCTTGCTGTACTCCACAGACAGCAATTAACCGTTACGGGCCGGACCGCACTGTGTGCAGGTTGCTAGAATACGCATGCCCATACACAGACAGAGATACCTAGAGAAGAACTAGGGTAGATTAGATACGTCCGCGGTGGTCGTCGCACGTGTACATGGTGATGATGAAGATGACAACGGTGTTGAAGCTGTAAACTGACTCGTCTTCTTCATTGGTGTTGCGATTCACTGAAGCAGCACCACGGCAGACAACTTTAACTCAAGCTTCGTCGAACTTTCTCTACAACTTGCGGTAGTTCGGAGAAGTGTCAATCAATTATTGTAGGTTAAACTGAGGTGCTAATGGAGAATCCGATCACAACAACAACAATAACAACGTCTATGCAATAGTGATAACTAGAATCTGGATAAGAAATACAGCATAGGCTGTTGGACTTGACATCAATGAGAGGACAAAGGAGGAAAACAACAACACAACAGCCAGTAACATTAAAATCGTAACAACAACTACAACAATAGAAATAGCAGCATCAACAACAGCAAAAACAATAACTACAAACAATATGAATAGCAACAACACACAACAACAACATTAAGAATAACAGCCACCACAACAGTGGTTGGATGACAACACTAGGCACAGGCTTGATGGGTCGGGTGGAGGCGAATGTGCGCTACCTGCGAGCTATCCTATGGCATAAGCTATCCATCCACAAGAGGCTGCCGCCTGTGCCTTTAGGATTCGGTTCGCCCATGTTCTTTAGCTAGCCATATACGATAGATAGATAGATAGATAGATAGACAGGTAGGTACTGCTGTTAACAGCGTTGAGCGTTAAAACGTCCTTCTGCTGCAGCAGCCTTCCGCAGAAACATCAGAAGCAGTTATTGTTGTTGCCGTCGTCGTCGTTTCATCCTAATCGTCCATAGGTAAACCAGCAGTTTTTAGCAATAAACAATATACGCGACATGTAGTTGGTAGAAGATGTGGTAGAAGCCTGGGGGGGGGGGGCACGTACCCCACCACCACCACCACCATCTACACCTAGCAGCAGCAACATCGGCAACAAGAACAATAACAAGAACCACGGCGGCCCCCGGCGCCGAAACGAAAGATATGGTATCGTGCTACTACATACGTGTATGTGTGTATGTACCCGGTTGTATAAATATATATATATATATTATATATATATATATATATATATATGTATAGATCGCGGGGGTACCGATGACTCGTTGGCACGTTCTGTTGGTTCACTGCTAGTGCAGATCTAGCTGAAGGTACTGGCGTTCTTGTGGTGGTGGTGGTGGTGGTGGTGGTGACGATGATGGTGGCGATGGTGTTACAAGAAGAAGAGCTGATGGTAGTAGAGAAGTGATGGTGGACTTGGACTTGTTCGAATCATCGCTCGTCGTCGTCGTCGTCGTCGCCGTCGCTGTTGAGATAGACACAGAGTCCATCCGTCTATCCGTCGTATCGACCGTGCGTGCCGGTGGTGCTTCGATCTGTTCCTGCTGCTGCTGCTGATGCCGCTATTGCTGTTGGTACTGCTGCTTCGTCTGATGGTACAACAACAACAAAAGAAGGAGACGGAAGGGGGGAGTTGAAGACGAAGGAAAGAGAAAGGAAAGGCAAGTTTGTCGTCGTCGTCGTCGTCGTCGACAACGATAAAGAACAACTGATTGTAGTCGACGAAGTAATCTTGTAGTCAGTTACAGCATTGTTGTCAGCAGTAGTAGCAGTCGCCATCACCATCACCGTCGTCGTTGTCGTTGTCGTTGTAGTACTTACTAGACGTAGAAGTACAAGTAGTAGATGTTGCAGAAGCAGTAGAAGTAGTACTGAGCACGTATTATTCAGGCTGCTACTGCGGGTGACAGTGGGGTCGGTGCCGACCGGTGGGGTGTTGTTGTTGTTGTTGTCGTCAGTGGGGTGTTGTTGTTGTTGTCGTCGTCGTCGTTGTCGTCATCGTTTCGTTGACTTCGCTGTGTCGTCGGCCCAAGTGGGGCACAGACGCATCTGTTTCCTGGCGTTCATTGTTCCTGATGTTGGCTCCTGCTGCAGCAGCAGCAGCTGTGATGAAGTTGATGATGACGATGGCGGCTCCTGCTGCTGCTGTTTGGGGTTCGTAGTTGGGTTGCCCTCCGTTAGCCGAGGAACAGCAGCAGCAACAACAACAACAGTCGGTGTGCTTAAGTCTGTCTGTCCTCGGACCCCCGGCGACAGAGGCGGCGGCGGGGCGACGTTGTTTACGGGGTTGGCGACGGTTGTTGGTTGTGCCTGCTGGTTTAGCAGCTTAGGTTAGGGCAGACAGGAGGAACAGCAACAACCACAACAACAACAACAAAAAAAACGACAACAGCAACCACAACAACAACAACAACAAAAACGACAACAGCAACAGCAACAACAACTACCGTCAACGGGGCGACGTCAACAGTCAGCAGAAAAGACGTCGGAGTAGTAGCTGCGTACAACGGTGAAGATAATGGAGACCTGGCGCGAAGACCAGGGGGCGGCGGTGCTGGTGGTGGTGATGGCAGCGGCTGCGGTGGGTGAGGAATGAGATGGGAAGATAGAAGAGCAAGAAGACGAAGAAGAAGAAGAAAGAAACCGCAGCAACAGCAAACGGACAATCAAGCAGATTCATCAGCATCAGCAGCAGCAGCAGTCGGAGAAGAGTAAGAAAAAGAGAAAGAAGATCAAGGGGAAGCAGGGGAATCACGGATAAGAAGAAATCAAGGAGAATGAGACGACAATGACGGCTGGTTGTAGTACGTAGTAGTAGTAGTAGTAGTATGTAGTGCGTCTTCATCGACGTCTTGGTGGATTCTGTTGGCGGCTGTGGCAGAAGCAGCAGCAACAACAACGGTCTCAGCGACTCCCGACGTCAGCGTCGTCAGCGTCGCCAACGGTGAACAACATCGCCTCCGCTGCCGTGGTCGCCGCCGCTACAAACAGGAGCGCTAGTGGAGCGCCAGCGGCAGCAGAAGGAATACACGGCACGTAGAGGAGAGTATAGTAGTAGTAGTACTAATAGTAGTAGAAGAGGACAATCTGTGAATACATCTTAAGGGGGTTGACAACGATGGCGACAGTAAGAACAATAACAATGACACGTGACAACAACAACAACAACAACAGTGACAGCAGTAACAACAACAACAACAACCGTGACGGCAATAACAACAACAGTGACAACAACCACAATAACGAAGTAAAAACAATAACAACAAAAGTGAAAATAATAATGACAACAACAGTGACAACAATAAATATAGCAGTAACAACATCAACAGTAAAAATAATAATAATAATAACAATAACAACAAGAGTGACAACAATAAAGATAACAGTAACAACAGTGGTAACAACAATCACAACAACAGCAACAACAACAACAACAACAACAAGGTCGACAACAACAACATCAACAATGTCACGAACAGCTACAGCAGGACATACACGACCGGTCGTGTATGTCCTGCTGTAGCGCGGTGATGGTGGTGGTACGCACGATGCACAAAAGGTTAGCCTTTGTTGATAATGGTGATGGTGGTAGTTGAGGCTTGAGCGTGATCTTTATCTTTTTTTGGCTTTCCTGTTCCCTGTTTCTAAGATCGAGTGCACGATTGCGACGACTACATCTACAACAACAACAACAAAACTAACAGCAAGCAAGTTGCCCCGCTTCCGTTACTCGTAAATTCTTCTTCTGCTGATGTGCTCACTCCCCACAACAACAAAAAAGACGACCCCACAACAACAGCAACAACAACAACGACAACAACGACTCAAACAACAACAACAACAACAAACCCAACCACGACAACAACAATACGTGAACAATGAATGCGCACCGAAGTGACCCGAACCTTGCTAACTCGCTAGATTTAAGAGACACTGGCGGAAATCAACGACAACAAAAATCACAACAACAACAAAAACAACACTAACAGTAGTATAGTTCCATAGAGAAATACTGTTGGCATATAGTCGGTAGTTGTCCCCTCTCACCAGTCAACACGTGAAACAAGTGTGTTCAAAGAAGCGTTCGACCTATCTATGTAACTACCGAATACCCCACCCCCCATTCGACTCCACTCGACCCCATCTCGCCCCACTATCGGTTGCCACCACTACCTGCACCACCCTGCCCTGACAAACCTTGAATGAACAAGTGGCCTACTGCAAGGCCGATCCACCGACGAGAATACAAATCACATACTTCTCGGAGGGGAAGCTCTCGCGCTGACAGCTTTAATCCCGAGGTAAACTGCAGATTCCGAGGTAAAGTCTAGATTCCGAGGTAAAATCCAGATCCCGAGGTAAAATCCAGGTCCCGAGGTAAAGTCTAGATTCCGAGGTAAAGTCTAGATCCCGAGGTGAAGTCTAGATGCCGAGGTAAATTCTAGATTCCGAGGTAAAATCCAGATCCCGAGGTAAAGTTTAGATTCCTAGCTGAAGTCTTGACCCCGAGGTAAAATCCAGATCCCGAGGTAAAGTCTAGATTCCGAGGTAAAATCCAGATCCCGAGGTAAAATCCAAATCGTACTGTGGGGGGGGGGGTGGATGGATGAGGCAGTAGAAGCAGCTGGTAACGGCGGGGGTCGCTGTCTTCACGAGAACTGTCGGCAGGCGGTGTAGGACCAATGGCACCACCTTCAACTTCTTCACCACTTCACTACTACCATCACCACCACAACAACAACAACCTCAACCCCCGAGCGCCATCGCAGTACAGGTGATGGTGGTGGTCGAGGTCGATTCGACACACTACGAAACCACGGACGGAAGATCCAGCAGCCACAGCAGCAGCAGCCCCAAATATCACGTAGAGTATTAATCACTGCGACAGCAACAACAAACCCACAGTCAACAGCCAACGACTGGAAACGGGAAACAGACTATACCGTCCGTATCAGCCACACACCGAACGAAAAGAACAACAACAGCAATCACAACGGGCACGAATTCAAGAGCAACAACAACAACTACTACTATTACTACTGCAACAGCCACACACGAACAACACAATCAGACACAACGCAACAACGGCACTGATGACCGCTGCAACAAACAGAACAACAACGACAATCACACAAACGTACAACAACAACAACCTCAGCCGAAACAGCAACGTGCGGCGGTGGCGTTGTTGTTGTTGTTGTTGATATTCCTGTTGCTGTTGTTGATACGCTTGTTGTTGTTGTTGGTATTTTTGTTCTTGCGGTTGGTGATGCATCGGCGATACAACCGGCGGCACCATGCAGCCACCACCGTAGCAACAGCAGCAGCAACAATAACAACAACAATAAGCAGCTGCAACAACAACAACAACAACAACAACAACAGCAGAGTAGTAGTACCTCTCGATATTAGGTTGTTGTTTTGTGCGTGCTTCTCACGTCAACAACACAACGGTCGACGGTTTCTGTCGAAGTCCTCGTCGTCGTCAACATCATCATCATCAACATCATCATCATGCCAAAGTCACAACGGTCACAACAACAACAACAACAACAACAACAACAGCAGCAGCATGAGCAACCTGCATCTGCTAGCGCCCGCAACAGCACCGGCGAGGGCCCGCCAACACTTCTTCAACCGTTCTAACCGTTCGCCGCGATCAACAACGCCAACCAACCAACCAACCAACGAAAACACGAACATGACGAAATGACGACTCCGCCGCCGCCGCCGCCGATGCCGCAGCCGACGCAGACGACGAAAACGACGATAAAAACCCGATCCCGTTTGTGGTGGTACCACTACTACGACGATGATTACTACGACTACTTCTCTACTGCCGCCGCTACGGACAACGGCGCTGCGGATAGTGCGCTGCCGGTGGTAGCGCCATCTACCGGTCTGCACACGAAACCGGCGCTAGCCGAACCAGGAGCGGCGGCGGCGGCGCGGCTCGTGGGCTGTCATCATCACCATCGTCATAGGCATCATTACAATACGATCAGTATCATCATGAATGTCATTAACAACAATTATCATCATGATCAGCATCAACAGCAACAGCAGCAACAGCAACAGCAACAGCAGCAGCAGCAGCAACAACAACAACAGCAACAGCAACAACAACAACAACAACAATAAGTACTACATCGTCGCGATGAGCGCAGCGAACAAATACTCACTACTTGCTACCTCGCAGATAGCAGCACCCCACACAAGTTTATGTGTAAGCATAGGAACAAGTTAGAGTAAAGGGGGATAACAGTGGGAAAACGCGTAAGAAGCGGCACGGATAACTCGGGATGATGCCGGAAATGCGGGAAACGCAGAGCCCTTATCGTCTTGCGTATATATATATATATATATATATATATATACACACGTATACTACATACAGACATGCAAGCATGCATACAAACGAGTATATACAAAAAATACTTTCTGGGCTGACTCTCAGCCAAGATTTAACGTCCATGGGCCTGCTTTTCGCATTGCTTCATAGACGGACCCCCATGAATAGAAATGTGAGGCAACGGTGGGGCTCGAACCCGCGCACCTACGTATGTGTCTCCTCGGGTCGCGAGGCGCAGGCGGAATGCACCCCCACGCCACCGGGCCCGATACAAACGAGTATATAGAAACATACATCGTGCACAACGCAAAACACGGCTCAGTCTGAACCCCCTGAGAGTCGTCGGCGCGACGCTGACGTGCATCGACGCCCCCACCACCAATAACTACATCAATACGGCTGTTGGCACGCAAGCAGCCATGCGTTCAGCATGACATGCATGCGAATCGAAGTCAATCGAAGATGAGGCGAGCGAAGAAAATGAGGCAGAGGCAACAGCAACAGCTCTGCGTGTTAAAAAGCTCTCCTCGTCGCCGACTAACCTCGTCGCCTCGTCGTACTCATGACAAGAAAACGCAACAGCAACAACAACAACAACAACAACAACTGCAACAACGACGGACTGTTTCCTTCCCTCATGATTTTCACGGATGAAACTTGCTTTACACAACACGTTGTGCCAAGAGGCACAACACCCATTGTTGTCGGGCAAGCGAGATGCCGCATAAGACTCACTACGAGAGTGGACCCTAGACGCAGTTTTGCGTAAATGTGTGAGATGGCCTGATGAACAGCTGCTGCTTAATAAACCCACTCTTATACTTACTAAGAAATTGGATGGAAAAGCATACCATACATTCCTAAGCGAAAAACATTAACAGGAGTGTTGGAGGCATTCCAGAGGGTGGTCTCACGTGAGAGCATGTGGTTCCAGCATGACGGGGAGCCACTGAAGTCCACTTCTGCGGGTCACGGTTACCTCAACGTGACGTTCGAGAATCGGTTGATTGGCCGAGGCGGGCCTACCAGTTGGCCAACGCAATCGCCCGATTTAAAAAGTTTTTTTGGTCATCAAAAGGCTCTTGTTCACGAAACTCAGGTAGAGTCGCGTGAAGAGCTGGTCGGCAGGTCAACCTACGCTGCTGAGGCCGTTTGAGCAATGCCTGGTACATGTAGTCCAAGAGTCGAGCCTGGTGGCGTGGTGCATTCCGCCTGCGCCTCGCCACCGGAGAAGACACGGGATAGGTGCGCGGGTTCGGGCCCCACCGTTGCACATTTGTATTTATAGGGGTCCGTCTATGAAGCATTGCGAAAAGCAGTCCCGTGAACGTTAAATATTGGCTGGGGGTCAGCCCGAAAAGTATTTGGTATAGTCCAAGAGCCGAGCCCGGTAACGTGGTGCATTCGCGTGAACCTCGCAGGCGAATACTCCAAAAAAGACATATAGTTGCGCGGAAGTCGAGCTCCATTGTTGCACATTTGTATTTATTTTTGGGTCCGTCTATGAAGAAATGCAAAGAGCAGTCCCGGGAACGTAAAATTTTGGCTGGGGGTCAGCCCAAAAAGTATTTATTTGATATAGTCCAAGACGTCCAACGAAATCTCTGCAAGCACTACTTCTGGCGACTGGCTCGCGGAGACACCTTTAAGCAGTTACTGTAAGATAATAATTGTGCGTGCTTTTAGAGTTGTGACGATTTGATTTAGTCAAATATTTTGTATTTATTTATCTGATGGGGTAGGTCATTTATGCGTGCGCTCAGACTCGACATTCCCGCCGAAAAACATTAAATACTCCGCACCCAAGGCTTGAACCGCCATAGATTTGGTAAATGGTTGTCACGAAATGCGCATTTACCTGTCTTAGTGCTAGTCATAGGGTTACGATTTAGTGGTACATGGACATATCGAGGGCACCATAGAATCTGCCACCGTAGCTAACAGTCGTTTTACGTTTTCTTCGGCGGCTTCCGTTTGCGGTATATATCGTCTCACGCAATCAACTATAAATGCGTTAGTTTTGAGCATTGTGGACGATTGTAGGGTTACAAATTCCTTGGAATCTCACTCTTTTGTGCTTCTCCATCGGACAACAACGCCGTTGCCACAAATATCAGTAATTTTACTATTATCCAGGAACAAGACTGCTTGGAGACCATGTTCGATTTATGAACTAAATAGTTGCTTTAACGAGCTCCACAAGTTCCTATGTATACCGCTTGAAACATACTTTCGGACACCCCGTACATAGATATATTTTTTTATATATAGAGATTAAGTAGTAAAATGCATGATGCACACCGGGCGTCGTTTTTAAAGCCACGTTGGCAGTGTGGAACTCAAAAACCCGCTAAAATGCTGTCGCCCTCTTCGTTCCTTGTCGGGGCTGGTCTCAGTGCTGTCTTCTCGAGATTACCTCACCTGGCCACTTTATCTTGCTATTAAGGCTGCTCGAATTGCGCGGCGGTTATTTGCGCCTCGGAGACAAATTCTGCGAATCTTCTCTACGATGCATGACCTTTGAGGAGCGCCTTTACAGGGGCTTGGCATATCAGGAACTTCCTTTATATATATTATATATTTACAACACACACCATTCTTACCAAGTCAACAATACGTTCTGAAGGTCTGATGGCGTGCCTTGTGCAGATTAGTGCTCGCGGTTGTCCGAGTATTGCATCAACTTGGCTTCAATCGCATTTTCTTTTAGGATACCTTGTAGGCAAACAAAGAAATCTTTACATTATGCGCATGTAACTTTCTAATTTGTTTACGGTGTTAGCGTCCCTAAACGTATATATTAAGTCCACTACAGGCCTTGTTATTGTTAGACATAATATTGACTTTTGCACAATAGAACTGTATTTTTGGCGGCTTTTGCGGTCCGTTTTTAAGCGGGGATGTGACTATTGACTCGCCAAAAAATAGAGCCGGATCTATGAAAAGACACGAGTGCCAGCCTTTTGACGATAACGTTTGCGAGTTCTGTGGAGGATATTAGTAAAAAAACGTGTTTTTTTTTTCTTTTTGCATAATTATACTGTTTCCTGTAACAAGAGAGAGGGAGTAATTCCACATAACATTGGATCGTTTGTTAGCGAAGCTAGTCGAATGAACTTGTTTGCATTACAAATGCTCAAACGAGCTTTTTCTGGCCGCTTTCCTTTGAAAAACGTGAGCGCAAGTGCGCGTGCCGGTGAACTCCAGGTAAAGCTTGGGAAATTCGACCGTGTTTTGTTCGAGTTCAGTCCACGTTTGCCAAGGAATTAGATCACGGCTAATGATCGTAAACAGTCTACAAATTCAACTCGAATCGTACGAACTACAACACAATGTTAAGCAGAGCCTAGGGAAGCTCTTGCGGCCACACCCGGCAGCATCGAAAATACCGGCCTGACCAGGCTGCAGACCGCTCCACCTCGCCTGTTTTTTTCTTCTTTTAGAATCAGTTAGAGTTGCAACCATCGTGTGATAGTTCCGTATGAGACGACGAGTTTTGCAAGTTTGCTTAGACGCTAATAGCGCCAGTAAAACGATTCAGCTTACAAATGAACGCAACACGTTACATGCGCCCTGTTCTAACAAGCGATAGGGCGTTCGTTATAGCTCAATGAAGTAACAGTGCCTAGAGCGTCATTTATATGCGTCTGCTCGTTGTTGTTGTCTACACTGATTTGATCAAATTAACGTCACAAATTGCAGGAGAAATGTGTGCAACAGCAATTTTTTGAAACATCGATCTTTAAACGTCTTTAAAAATGTAAGCAGCTCTGCGACTGGTTCTCGGAGGTACTGAAGGTAGCCCAGCCCGTTCAGGAGCTCTCCCCCCAACTTTCATACAGCAGTGTAGCCATCGCCTGTCCAAGCGTCTGCGATTGTTCGAATTAGTAACAGAGACGATTTTGTTCAACCTGTGAACGCGCAGTGCCGGTGTACCGGTTGGAGGAGCACACGTATTCCACTACATTATGCGGGACACTATGAACTCATGACTGCAGGAAATAACATCAGAACCGATAGACAACGTGTTACTGTCTTCCTACCCAACCTTTCACTGCTGCTCTAGGCAGCTTTTATTCGTACTGCTCTACCGTAATCGTGATCAACTTTCGTTTTCTTCTCATTACACGGTGGCGCGTCACGCCGTTGTTGAGGCAATTTCATCTGTTTCATCGCATTTCCTTCGACGGTGGCGGTTGATCGTCGCAATTTACGCTCGTATAACGGCTATTGTCCGCTGCGCACGGCCGTCCGGCGCGAAGTGACGGACGGCGCCAGGGAAACGCACAGAAGAGCATTGTAAGGGACGCGCTCTTCTGTATGCTGTGTGCGGTACAGCTCCGGCAGTCGATCAACATCGCTTCTGACTGTGGCCGACGTGTTGCGGTGTGGTCTTCGCCATACAACAATAACCAAGATCTCGATTTACTTGATGACGAGATATATATGTATATATATATATATATATATATATATATATATATATATATATATATAGATGTTCTTTTATCCGCTTGATACGCATAGTACACTTTGACATCGGCGCCAGACACGCTCCTCTCTTGAACATAGTTAGAGCACCTAGAGATCATAATGCATTTATTCTTATTTGTTGTTGTCGTTATTTTTGTTGTTGCTGCTGCTGCTGCTGCTCCTGATGCTGTTGTTGTTGTTGTTGTTGTTGTTGCTGCTGCTGCTGCTGTTGTCGTTGCTGTTTGTTGTTGTTGTTGTAACAAAAATCAGCTTCCCGTTCACAGAGTTAAACAAATCAAAACATACGCGGCAAAATGACATGCACCTTACGTCCTCTACTAACCGACGTATGGCAGACTGGAGTCAAGGCATCATGAATTTTCGGAACGGATGGCCACCAGCAATTTTGCAACAACTCCCAGACAGGACTGCCTAGCTTGAATCGTTGAAGCTGCAGCTCCTTCTAAAGCATCAGATCGCTGGCTGGTATCATCAGCGGTTGTTCTGCGACCAGCATTTTAGTATACGCTCTAATAGTATTGGCGGTCAGATACGGAAGACGAATTACGCACGCATATGCATACGCAACTAGAAGCTATGTTACACTGTTCACTTTACTCCCTCGCATCATTGTTGACTTTCAGTCGTTGTTGATCCATAAGGGTCAATGCATGAATGGAACCGCTCTTCGAACAACGTCACGTTTTTAGCCACTACTCCGTCCATGTCTGTCAATGTTCCACCACAAACTGTGCCATTGGACTGGGGGGGGGTTCCATAATTTCTTCCTTGCCATGAGTGTCGTGCGCTTTACATTTTACGGCCTTGTTTGCACCAAATGACATCACGAGATATGTCGGTCAGCGTCAACTATTTCGGTGTCAAGTGTTCGCTGACACATTCTGGCTAAACGGATTAGATGTCATACTTATCTTTAGCATATGCTCTATGTATTCCATATTTGTTCCAGATCAACGAAAACAAATGTCGTATTTTTTTCGGCGATTTCTTAATACACCGTACGCATGTTCATTAATGTAATTGAAATTTGCAAGCAATGCGGGAGTGCCGAAAGGTGATGTAATAAAAAACAAAGTATAGTAATTGTGTGCTGCCACTTTTGGGGCCACATTTTCAACAATATAGGTCGTGACCGTGCAGGAGGCGATACAGTCAGCTACGGTTCAACAGGTAATGGATAAGAATCGACGTGCTGGCTAGATCGGCAGCGACCTGACCCGTCAACCTTTCTCTTGTTGTCATCTGGCTGCTTGTGGGCTGTGTTCAAACAGTTACCATTCGTTTCCGGCCCGGAAAGAAACTAGATTTGCTTTGTTTTTGTTCTCCAACAAATTGTTGTTGTTACGACTCTACAGGACGGCATAGTTGTGGTTGTTGTTGTTGTTGTTGTTGATAATGTTGTTGATATTATGATTTTTGTTCATAAAAATGATGATGATGCTGATGATGGTATGGTTGTTGTGGTTGTTGTTGCTGCTGCTGTTGCTTCCTATGCTGCTATTCTTGCGGGTCGTGATGATGGCGGATATGTTGAGGCCTTTCAGTGGATGTCTGTGTCTGCTTTGAGATGAATCGCATTGCTACACACTGGCAGACACATTTCGTTCCGTTGCAGTGGAAAGCTTTGTGTTGCTAGAGTAAACATTTGGCCATACTTTGGTGGCTATTACGCACTACGCACTCTGCCTTAACGAGAGATGGAAAGCTCTGTGCGTGTCGCGCGCTAGTCGGCGAGCGGCTTGACACTGGCTACGGGCACATCGCGGTCCCTCCAGAACGGATCCGTTGAAACATCATGTACGTTCGTGTTCGAGGATTACTGACCCCGGTCAATTTCGGCTCGATCTTTGTCGACGTATCTGGAAGAGGAAGATGGAAAACGAAAAGAAGAAATGTAATATTGTTACACCAATGAATATATTGCGAACGAAAGACCACTGCATATTCTCAAAGTAATTTGTCGTTATTGAAAAGCATTGAGTATATTTGACAAAATTTGCAACAGCCGCGCATATCGTTGTGATCCGCAAGGCAGACCAGCTAAAGCAGCAGACCTTTGTCGCTTGCACTTGCAGCTGTCCGGTAATAAACTCTGCGCTTATTATATCCGCATATCCATGGCAGAGTAACGGGGTAGAACGGCACACCATCGTACCTTCAAATATTTGTATTAATATTAATGTTTTTTTTTTGTAATAAGAGTTTATAGTAATAATAATAATAATAATAATAATAATAATAATAATAATAATAATAATAATAATAATAATTTTATTATTGTATCTATATAGCGTATCGATAGTACCATCAACTTACTAGTGCAGCAAGCTCCCGAGCAGTACAGATGTGGGCTCTGTAGGGTTGCTGACTCCCCGAGCGAGGCCGCGTTGGCGTTACAGAGAGGTATTCGGGTGAAAAAAGAGCTCGTTTGTGCATCTCCCGTTGGTTAAAATGTGGCCGACACCCGCACTGGTTAGTCCACAGTAGCCGAGGGCGTAGGTGTCGAAGACAGTGACGTCCCACGCCAGCGGCCAATATTAGTAATACATTTTTACAGTAATTCTTATTAATGATGATATTAGTGCCAGCAGGCACATGCACAGATTAAGTCCTTATACAAACATCCTTTTAGCTAGACCTCTCCCCCTTGAGAGCGCGTGTCAGGAATAATTCTTGCGTTGCCGCTGCTGAATTTCTAAGGCCATGTGCTGCTTCAGGATCGTTCGTCCACGTTCAAATAATACTATGAATATATATTTTTTAAATAAGGGCGTACAATTTATAAAAATGATAAATATTATTATAACGGAGTGACCTTTGCATAGAAGTCACATGGGAAGTCCTTAGCTCGAAATGCAACGGTTTCGTGCACAACTGCGGCTTTATACTTACACCACAGCTCAGTTGAGCCGGGGTGGGTAGCAAAGCACGTGGGCGCCAAAAAACGGAATAAATATGCTGGACTGGAAACAAGACATATGTTTGTGCCTAATGCCATCGAGACATCAGGGACAAAGAAACCGAAGTATTCCTCAAAGAATTAAGTATGCGAATTCAAGAGGTCACGAGCGATCGAAGAAGGGGTCAGTTCTTGAGGCAACCGTTGTTTTTGGCCGTTTGCAGAGGGAACGCGACATCTATTTTAAGCGCCATGGAATAGAGTATTCTTTAAAAGAATTGCGATAACTCGTTCAGACCTCACTCGTGTAACAATGTTTAACATGCAATAAAATAGTAATAATAATAATAATAATAATAATAATATAATATAATAATATATTATTATTATTATTATTATTATTATTATTATTATTATTATTATTATTATTCAGCAAACATTATCGTATCGCCCCACATTACATTACGATCTTAGCGTAAGATCGATACAATTGCTTCAATGCGTATGCATGCTTCTGGTTACCCAGGCTGGCGGGGACGTTCGCGGTGGACGATGCGGCCTCCTCTGGTATGTCGTCCGTCCACAAACAACAACAACAGGTCGTCATTCCGTTTTTTCTTCGCCTTCGCTACTAGACGTGGGGTGCCCCCGAAGACGCCAGAGAGAGAGAGAGAGAGAGTCGGCGTTGGCTACCCTAGGTGCCGCCGCCGCCACTTGCTGACTCACTGACTGAGTCAGACGCGGGAGAAGGGGGGGGGGGTTCACTAGAAACGACCGGGGGGCGAAGGGAAGCGGGGGGGGGGTGATGGACTAAACCCCACAACACATCTTCGAATCATCGGCGGGCAGGATGACTGGCGGGCAGGATGACGGCCGGACTAGCCGTAGGCAGACGGCCATAGACGCGCGGTTTAACGATAATGAGGAGCTATCATATCGTTGGTGTCGACGTCTTCTGCTAGGGCGTTTTGTCGGAGGACGTCGTTGTTGAATGAGTGCAAGCTTCAGTAGTAGAAAACGATTCTTCTATGGGTGTCAATGAACCTTTAATGAACGAACGGGCAGAGGTAGTACAAAAATGGGAAACTAAATAAAAAAAAATATATATGTATATATATATATATATATATATAGGCGAGCACTGCCGAGTGTGCAAACGTATTGTAAATGATTATTAAATCATCACAATATTTTATATATATGTATATATATATATATATATACATATATGCATATATATATATATATATACATATATATATATATATATATATATATATATATATATATATATATATATATATGTGTGTGTGCTATACTAGACAAATACACGTATCCATACAGCTATCGAACGAAAGTTAGATATATCAATAGGTTCTACTACGGCGTTGCTGCTACCGGCCGAATACGGAAGTGGACGTAGAAGCGATCCCATTTAGAGGGCAGACTTTTTGCAAAGATTATATTCATAACAATTGCAAAGATACAATTCACAACAATCAGTGATGATGACGTTATTATTTGTATGATTTGCATATCTATTGTCCTCCCTCTCGCGCGCTCGCTTTCATATCTCAATGGTAAGCATCGACGACACCAAATTATAAGATAGAGAAATTCACGTGATTGATCCTTATTTTTGTGAATTTTGGTTCGTATGATTTTTACCACGTATGTGTGTATGTAAGCATGTGCGGTTCAAACAGGTCATTGTATACAAGCTACAACCCGAGCATTCTATGGCGATGTGCTTCCTTCTCCAGTACAAGTGAGTGGCTACTTTCAATGACTGTTATACATATATATGGTCACCACAGCATCAACATTATGATGTGTCACGTTTACATGATCGGCTGGATGAGTATCGCGCCCTCACATGCGCAGTATGCGTCGACAATTGCGGAACCAGCCTGCAAAACGTCGATAGTGGCTTATTGTGAACTTTTGCCATTCAGTACGGGGGTTGACTTCACGGCCGGTCTCTTTCTAGACGCGGCTATTTCTGTTCTCCCCTCATCGCTTTTGCTGTTGCTGGCTTTTCGTATGGCTTTACGTGTGTATGCGTAACTGACACACATGTTTAAGACCAAACCGTGGAAGATGTAAGGACAGAACAAGCTAATCCTTCCCGACAGCTCACATGGAGTAATCACGCACAGTGATCTTCTCCGCCTTAGAATTGGTGCGCTTTGAAAAATATGAGTGAAATACAAATAAGTTCCATTAATTCAAAACGCCACGAAATTGTTCATGATTACCTTGCAACAACAATTGGTACTACTACTTCTACGAATACTGTGAATATTCAGAGTCGTAACGAGAACTGTGTTCATAATGCGAATATTCATATATATATATATATATATATATTAGAGCAGAAGTTACTTTACATTACAAGCAATCTGCTTGCCTATGTGAGTTGCTGTACTGCGAGTCAAGGGAGAACGACGCAAAAATCTGCTTCACGACACACACACAAGCACTGCCTGAAAAAATATCACGTTCAGGAAGAAGTTTCGAAGAGTTGCCAAAATGGCGAGAAAGGATATATGTAATATCGATCAGTGAGCAATGACTCGTATCCTATCTGTCTTAACGGGGAAATGCGCTGTCTCATTACAAGTCGTTGTGTCATTGGGTCGTGACACTTTGACATGTGAGCGTGACATCTACTTTAACCAGTCGCCTTTGTGCTGAATGTGCTGGAGCCATTTTGCGTGTAGCATAGCATCCCGGTAAATTCGTAAAAATTTTGATTGTTGCGAGCTTTTCCCATGAGCTTCGACTTGAACTCACAATTCGAGGCTGACGAGTCATTTTTCTAAATTGCATTTTAGCTATAGATTGTTTTGTGATGTATTTAAGTTTTCAGCAGCTCTGTTTCATCAACTGTCGATCGGTCCCGACGTAACAGTCTATTGTCGTAAGTTGATAGAAGCTGTGAAATGACCACAATAGCTAATTGAAAAAATTAAAGAAAACCTTTCATGTGGCTCGTTTGTGTAAATATTCACACATAGTTCACATGTTCAAACAAACACACAATTTACTTTGGAGTCGACTGCATTGAGCAACACTCGGCCCGGAGGCAAACCTCAACTGACTTGTCCGTGTGTCCATTTGCAGCTGAAAATTAGCTTTCGGTGCCGCAGGGTCAAGCACACTCAACAAAAATTCTAACAGCAATGATACAAAAAATACTTATATTTCCAAAGTAATACCATAGTTATGTAACGGTAATACTAGTGTACAAATGTGTAAAACAGAACGCTACAAGGACAACTTCGGATTTTATCATTGCTATTACTGATGGCAATGAGAACGAGAAATATCCAACGATTATAATAATAATGATAATAACAACAATAACAACTAGCATGATCGAGGCACGCTGTGCAGGTGCACACGTAAAGGCATTTATAGGCGTGACAGAACAAATATGGTGGAGCAAGAGAAATAAAAAAAAAAGAATAAAGTCAAGGTGAGAAAAATCCGTTTGTATCTCCCTGAGTCTCCGCTTGGTGCCTCTTTTCGGTCGCGAGGAGAATGCTCTGCTCTGCGATCGTTCGGAGAGCTTCGGCAGAACAGCGGTAAAGACGGCGGCAGTTACTGGGGTGGCGGTGCATCGCGGCTTCGCGTCGGCGTCGACAAGCGACGTCAAGTCGACGATGGACTTCAGCAAAACGTCAGTTAGCAACATTGTCGTCAATCTTCGATACTGGAGCCGTCATACGACGATTGACCGCTTGCTCAGGCTGTGGGGCACGTCCGGTCATCCTCAGGGGGGTCATCATACCCACAAGGAAGAGCCGCGGGAAAGTCGGTGAAGTGAGGGTATCAACAAGCCCCTCAAGTCTATAGAGGGGACAACCGCAGTCAGCGGGTTGTCGACGGTGCCGCTGTTGATCCAGCTATGCTTGCTGGCACTCTTTTTGCGAAGAACGCTTTTTAGCATCCTCTCCTTTTTCATTTTCCATATATATATGCCCTCTTGATGGACCTGTGCAGGTGTGGACCGAGCAGGATATGTTTCCAGGCTGGCAGAGGCTAACAAATGCAAAAGTACTCTGTAATTGGTTATTTTGGCACCAACGTTGGCGCTCGAAATACTGTAAGATCCAAAACCACTCACATTCAAGTTGATTCAGTGGGTGATAAGAATCCCAAAGGTTGACATTCAACGAGAAAATGCAGCATCTGTTCGGAGCACATTGTTGAACTGGGCTAATTCTGGGTTAGAGAATCCGCTTTATATATATATATATATATATATATATATATATATATATATATATATATATATATATATATACATATTTATATATAGGTATATTTTTTAGGCATATGTTGACTGCACTTGTATATATATATATATATATATATATATATATATATATATGTTGGCGTGCTTCGCTTTGTTAGGCAAACACAAGCGACTAGCGAGCGTCAATGAGGTGCTCTTCCGTGAAAGTAGCCATGGTCATGCCATAACGATTAGCGGCATCATGTATTGATAGCTCGACGCGGTGGCTTGTAGCACCAGCATTGCAATGCTTTATCATCTTCAGCAAAAGCCGAAGCACCGAAACCAATGAAAGTCTGGCAATCAATTGTTCGAGAAGCTTCAACTCGCTAAAACCTGTACGGGGTGTTCTTCAAAGAGCAGGACATGACCATAACTAGTCATAGATGTTCCAGAAAATGCTACTTTGAGGATGTGATTTCAACAGGTTGATGAGCACCAACACACAGCCACAAGACAATGCGGTACAGGCTCACTTAGAAGCGCTACCCTCGTAGATCGATAGATTTGTCGATGCAAAATCAAGTGGACGTACACGGTTGACATGTAATCGCTTAAATTGCTGACCAAAAATTTTTGTTCACCACATCAAGCCAGACAGAAACCGTCTATTCGCCCCTAAAGGCCCCTCTGTTAGCATGGCTAGACCTACGGTGGTCCGACACCGGAGCGGGGAAAACGGCGCACAGCGATTATATAGTGTGGATCGACCCACTATCGATTTAGTGTGAGAGTGTGTGTGTTTTATGAATAAATGAGACCAGATCAGCAAAATTAGATATCACAAGATCTCGATTCTTGGAAACCTACTTAATTTGCGACTATTTGCCTCTAGCTAGCAGAATTCGGAAGCAGATTTTGCTTTCAAACTCGCCGGTATGCGCCTAAGTTTATCTATCAAACAACGTGTTCTGTCGCGAGCGCACGATTTGTGAATTGATATACGACCAGACACAATGGAATTACAAGTAAGTTTGCCTGTGACTTCTAAAAGAAATATTGCTGCCCCATGCCATTAAAAATATACTTATAACGAGACATACATACAACGCACAAAAGGTCAAGCTGGGTTTACACATTTTAAATATATATATATATATATATATATATATATATATAATACGTTTCTTTCTTACCTTCACTTACTACACTCTGCTGAGTGCATAGAGGTCAACTATTTGTTGCTTTCTGCTTCCGTCGCATTGTTTACCGCTCTATCGAGAGAAACTGGAGTGAGTGCTTTGTAAGTGCCGGTAAATTGCATGTTACTTAGCGGATTGCACGCACTAATCCCCGCAGAGTAAACTCAGTATGCAAGCCCACCGGGTGATGGTAGCCGTCTAAGGCGTTCGTAATGGATCAAGATGCCCGCGGCACGATAGCATCTAGATGCACCACCTCGTCATTGCGTTCTCGTCACTGGACTTCTATGGGCAGGATTCTCTCAGCAGATGAATATATAAATCAGCAGGACAGCGACAACCGCGTCCAACAAAGAAACAACCAGCGGGGCTCGAGCTTGCTATAGTCGGTGTGCTGATCATTGTTTCCATAGACACGCCTGTTGCTATGGCAGTGTTTGCCCCGTTTCGGGCAGTGCGGTAGCCATCCAACCCCCCCCCCCCCGCTACAAATGTATCTTGTATACATGTGTCGACTATTGCAAGCGACCCCATTCCAAAGGTGACGTCAAATCTGAAAAATCTCTAGATTTTTAGCCCCTTCTTTGACCTAAAATATATTTGCCCTTCAATTGATCATGAACTGTCTGGTTGGCTCAGTGCACGGCTTCTTCTTCTTATAGCTTCTTCCACAAAAAATAGGCACCCTAACAGTAAGTTCATATACAGTAGCGGATTCGTGCACCGCGCACCGTTTTTACCGTGCAAAACACTTTGCCAGCAAATGAATATTCTCTGGAGTCAGATCAATCCACATTCTGTCGAGACCATATACCAGGTTTAGCAGATCTTTAACGACGAAAAGCCGGATCGTCGTAGCCACAGACAGTAGAGTTAATCGATGCGTGCACTGAAGACGATTCCCATACGTTTCTACTCTTTGCCCAAAGAAGCTGCAAACTATTTTCGGCACTCTGGACTGTAGGCTCGAAGACACACTCACGCCTGCGTATCGTTTAGGACGGCGTGTCTTGCACGCGGGCATGAACTACGAATACAGGACAAGCCGTAGTATCCAGAAGGCAACGCCTGATCACCTCAGTTGCAGATGTGTTAGTGGACCAATGGGGGACCCCGGCGAATTCCAATAGCGACCCATACACAGGCATCGTCTAGAAGGGTCGTCACAGGGGCACTCGGTAACGCACATATTCGTGTTCCCCCCTTGGCTCCCTTGGTCAAGAGTGCCCTAAGCCTCGCTCTGCGCAAGCATAAACACGACCTTTCTTTCGCAGTATAAAATAGTAGTAGTAGAGGTCCGGCACATACTTGCGAACTGCGCTAAAAACTGCGCTCACACGGTCTAGAGTCTTACGAAGTCCAGTTTGTTCAACCGGCCGAACTGCATTGCCGAATGGTGACCGTATACGGAGGAGAAAGTGTGCTGGACACGTCAGTAAAAAATGGTGTACCCGGTTTCGTAAAGGTCGGGAGTGGTGATGACTCGAGACCAGGCCAGGCAGACGTTGTAATCACGGCCGAACTTATTGACAAAATAAACGATCTGGTGAGATGTGATCTGCGTATCACATTGCGATCACGTTGGCGGTGATGGTTGGGGCAGTATTGGAACAGTGTAAACAATTGTGCACGACAGGGCGGCATACCAGAAGGTGTGCGCGCAGTGTGTTTCAACGAAATTCAGCAAATGTGTGACGAGAGACAAAGCGGAACACAGCATGCAATGGAATCATGCGCCGTCAGCTCCCCCCCCGCCCCCAAATCAAAGCTGTGCTCTCAGCAGACAATGTGATACTCACCGTCTTTTTCCACGTCTGAGGTTCGATACTCATCGAATCCCTCAATCATCTCGGGAAAGCCGTGCCTGAGGAAGTCGATAAGTATCGGACCATTACTGGTAGCATGTACTATGAGATATTCCGTAGACTACGTAACTACATCAAGAGCAAACGGTCTGTGCTGCTCACGAGGGGAGTGATTCTGCTCCACGATGACGCGCGTCCACACGTCTCCACAAAGTGTCACATAAAGTGTGCTGGTCTAATTCAAGTAGGGAAAGTTTGAGTATTCGCCCTACATGTCGCCCTACGACTTCCATATGTTGATCCGCTAAAAAACATCTCAAAATGAGACGTTTCAACTCGGACGATGATTTAGAGGACATAGTAGAAGACTGGCTCTTGTCACGGCCGCGGAAATTCTGGGAACAGGAAATCCTTCGGCTCGTAAAAGAGATAGTTATGCTCATGCCTCTGGTGATTACTTTTTATTAAGGGCTTCAATTATACTTAGTGTCGTTTCGTACCTTTTTATTTGACCACCCCTTATATATATATATATATATATATATATATATATATTTACTAGTTATTATTAATATTCATTATGAATGTATGATATATAAAAAATAGAACTACATTTTTTTCTCTTTTGCTCTAAATTCTGATAGTGTGTTTAAATTAACGAAGATTGCAAGACACGTGTTAGAGTTTTTGAAACATGTACACTCCTTCTGACGTATCTGATTATTTGAGATGTCGAATATCCCACAAAACACGATGACCGGGAAGCATTTCTTCGCCCAATAGTTTTGTTATTACTGATTTATCTTAACCAGTATGGACCGTAGTAATGCGCCGGGGATGGGAGTTAAGGAAAGTTTTAAATTCTGTTAACAAATTAACTGATGGTACCATTGCAGTCATGACTATCGGAGACGCAATGGGCTGAATTTCTTAGTCGGTGTCCAAAGTAAAGAACGCTACCCTGCCCGGATACATCGATATATGCGAAGAATTCAGATCGCCAAATACTGAAGCCTGAACACGATGCGTCACGTTCCAATGTCAAGTCAGACGCTATTGTACTTTGAACTTGTCTCACTGAACCTGTATATATGGACGATCTTCGCCGGAAAGCCTTCTCGGATACGAAGCGGCAATTATTCGGCAGAACGCTGATTACCATCGCTAAGCAGATACGGTAGCGGAAAACATGCGAAAGGAATCTGTCCGATGTGGCTAAGAGAGCGGTGCATAGAGCAGATATCTTCTGACCTGCTAAACGCATGGCAAAGCATATACACGATGCATCAACACAGAGGTAGCCCGGGCCATTGTATGTGGCGGCGTGGTCTAGGGGATTAGTGCGCTAGTCATGGTTGTCATCTACCGGTCCCCGGTTCAATCCCTGTTGTTGATCGAATTCTCTTTGAGCAATCCTCATTGAAATTAGATGACTAACCAAACCGCTGAGGGTCAGCGGCCATGCTGCCACAAGGACTGTTAGGGAAACCCTAGATATCTTAACATGTCCGGCTCTCGGTGCTTTGAAGATATACCTCAGGTTGAGTTCCAAGCCCGTAGGGGACGGAGAATAGTCTAGAATTAAAAACAACCTCCTTAAAAAATGTTTTTAATTCTAGCCCGGGCCATTGTGGCACATGCCCGTTGTGAGGGTTGATTTAAAACGGAAGAAAAGATGATGTTGTATGTAGCGTCTACTGTCTAGCTAAAGTGATAGGATCCCATCCAAAATCCAAACAACTAAACAACTGCCGAGCAAAACGAAACGTGTGTCCTATATTGCCGTGTGATGTGAGCGGACGAGCGAATGTTACGTGTAAGGCTATGTACATATGTGTGAGTGCATCTGTCCAGCTGCTCGAATTCGGCACGATGTGTCTTTCGACCATGCCTAGCATCTACCTACCTGGCTACCTGGCGTTATTTCTCTACCTACAGCCTATTTATTTGTATGCTTCTATATAGGGAAGGACTGTACTATGGCTAGCCAACAGTCAGTTAGTCATAGATGTATATGTGTTCATACGATCGCCTACATCGTAAAATGGACAGAACAAGGTAAACAATCGGCGAACCCATCTCGCTGTATATATATATATATATATATATATACTTATGCGCTATCACTATTAGGACACATATAGCGTGTGTCAGCTAAATCAGTGGCGTTTTTATGGCGTTCGATCATAGTCCTAGCATGAATGTATGTTGTCATGTAGATGGGATCGTGCTCGTTGCGTTGGAGCCATGTTTTCTGTCGTCGTCTTTGCGGCGTGTTTTTCGTTCTTGTTGGCGTTTTAGTCGAGAAATGGTCAGCAATCTGTGCGGTGAGCGGTCAGGACCGGAGATTTAATGTGCAGCGGAGAAAATCAACTAATCAAGTGTCGGTGTGGCTCTCAGACAGCTAACGTTGTGTCTCAATTCCTTGGTACGTGCTTTACAATTGTCTTGTCTCGTTCTTATATATATATATATATATATGATTTGATCCGCCAGACCAACCATATCGGCTGTTGAGCATCCTACGGGAGTGCTATTCTCTAAAGCACGTAAACCACGACGACCACGACGACGACGACGACAACGACGACAACAACAACAACAGCAGCAGCAATAACAACAAGAACACCAGCAACAACAGTAGCAACAACAATATTAGCAGCAAAAGCAACAACGTCAACCGATATCGGCTTTGTGAAATCGTAAAATCGGCAAAGATGCTGGCGGCAAATTTGACGGTGACGCGCAGCCCGTCGAGTCGACTGTGTTCGTGGCTTCGTTAACAGCGTCGTCGTTCGGTTGAACTTCGTTACACTGGCATCACGAAGGCGGCCCCGGTTGACGTTGGGCTTTTGCCGCCGTTGCTGTTGGTTAGCAAAACTCGCAGGAACAATGACAGCGATATTCGATCACCCGGCACGCAGGAGAAGAGCACCACAGAGTTGTTCAAACTGCGAGCATTTGGTTTCTGTTGTTGTTGCTGCTGTTGTTGTTGTTGATGTTGCTGCTGCTGTTGTTGTTGTTGTTGGTTCTGCTGCTGTTGTTGTTGTTGTTGCTGTTGTTGTTGTTGTTGTTGTTGTTGTTGTTGTTGTTGTTGTTGTTGTTGTTGTTGTTGTTGTTGTTGTTGTTGTTGTTGTTGTTGTTGCTGTTGTTGGCCCTGCTGTTGTTGTTGTTGCTGCTGCTGCTGTTGTTGTTGATGTTGTTGCTGTTGTTGCTTTTGATATCGGTGTTGTTGGTGATTCTACACCGGCTACCTCACTTACCTGTACAGGGCAACCACAGCACACAAAGTGAAATCGTGAGACAAACGTGAGCACCAATAGAGTTAGACCACGCAAAGCCCGCGACAGAAATTAGGAAGAAGAGAGAAAAGAAACGTCGTCTCTAGTGGAAAATTCGCTCGATAAGCAAGCGTGCCGGTTGGCCGGTGCCGGCAGAAAGTTCCGGATTCATGTCATGCTGACAGCGATAAACGGCAGTTGCCGGGTAAGTAATGAATGCTCATTCAAGCGTTGTTCGATAGCCAAAACAGGCAAGCAAAACAAATACAAAAATAACAACGAAAGGCAAGCGTGGTCCTCTACCAACTGGCAACGAACGAAGCTCAAGTTGATGTTCTCCAATTGCACCAAGGCACCAGTTCCAAGGTTGCTTTTGAGAGACTTCGATGGGAATTTGTTAAGGTGAAAAATGGTCGAATGACTTTTACCCAAAGGCCGAACTGTCAAGGCGTCGTCCTAGATTGTAGCCCGTTTTTAATTAAAATCTCCGTTTTGTCCAAAGCGCTTTTCGTTAATAGTCCGCCATCCGCCCCCGGACCTCGTACGAAACCTAGAATAGATTAAACCAAAAACGCTGTTCACAAATCGGGTCAAACGATTGTAGCTGCGTTTGGCACAGCTCGTATAGACGGACTTCACTAGAATCCCTTTGTGAGACGTACAGACCAATAGTGCTCTCATCTGCACTATACGTTTCTCTTACTGGCGTTGTCTCTCTAGTGCCTATTTTCAGTGGATGCCGTCGTTCATTCAGTTAACTCTACGGCTGACGGCCCTGAATACACGCATCTTCATAATGTTCGTGCCAAGGGATACGGCAATGTGCGGGTATATTTCGCAAGCCCTCCCTTGATCTACTTGACCTCTAAAGGGCGAGCCCATCTGCCTGTGGTTTTCATCTCGAACACTATGCTATAGACACAGTGTTCCATCAGCAGGTCTTCGACTAATATCGATCTTGCCCTGCACACATAAAGCACTAGAATAGAAGGTATATTTTATGGCAAGCTAATGGCCTTTTGTGAGCTCTTAATCCTAATATTCATCCTTAAATCCCCCTCCCCCCCGCCCCCCGTTTAATTATCTTAAATAATTTGTTGAGGTGAGCCATAGTGTGATGGGCTTTAAGCAATATACTTCCATTAGGAAGAACTTCAACTGTCTTTAAGACGACAGTTTTCAAGTCTAAAAACTGGAGCTAGCTAGGAGCGTCATTATCGACATTATCTTGCCGTCAACGTTTTTACATGCTTTAGAACCAGCGTGAGTGTCAACCTTCTGTGACGACATACATATATAGTACGCATGTATGTGCAGTTACATACCGTTGGTATAGTACTCCGCCTAGAACCCGGTGGCGTGGTGGGTGCATGCGTCTGCGTCTCGCGACCGGAGGAGACACATAAGTGCGCGGGTTCGAGTCCCACCGTTGCACATTTCTTTTTATGGGGGTTTGTCTATGAAGCAATGCAAAAATCAGTCCCATGGACGTTAACTCTTGGCGGAGACTCAGCCCCGAAAAGTATAATGATCCGCGTGTCGAGCCCGGTGGCGTGATGCCTTCGCGTGCGATTTGCGACCGGAGGAAACACAGAGGTGAACCACGGGTTTGATCCTCTATGTTGCACATCTGTATTTATAAGCTCCATCTCACGAAGCAATGCGAAAGCAATTTCGTGGACGTTAAACGTTGGTTGAGAGTTAGCTCGAAAACAAGCTCGGGTATAAAGCTCCGCGTGCCGATGATAAACGATCAATTTCTGTACTTTTTTAGGCATCAAAGCAGACCTCGAAATCGCTTCGCCAAAATGTTCCAACGATTATTTATTATTAGATCACATTTCGGTGTTGTTACACTTACATTACATTGAACGCGTTCATCAAGTCTTGCAAAATGTATTCGCTTTCGTTAATCTTGAACTAATATAAAATATGCTGTATAAATCCGAAAAATATCAACGACCCACGTGAAACTCAGTTCGCTGGCGCAGTTTGTGGTAGAACTTATCGGCGATGAAATGGGTGAGAACGTGGCGCTGCTTGAAGAGCGGTTTCATCTCCATGCATTGTTTATCATTGCCGATGCTGCTCAAAATCCCTGCTGAACTCTACCAGTGAAGCCTTAGGCGGAATCTGAAAGAGGTTTACAAAATCTTTGATGTACGGCGTCGTCTTCGACAGACTGAGTTAGCTTTTCTGTGGACTTTTTAGAAGGCTCATAATTATCTTGAAGAACGTGTCGAGCGGATAGGTATCCGTTATGTGATACATCTAGCGTGATACCATATAATCTATTGAGGAGATCCTCTGTTGAGCAGCATCAGAGCTCTATTTACTGAGAACTTCTAGGCACCGGTTTTGAGGTCATAGCTACAATGCTGCTATTAACTTGCTGATTTATGTGAGCCCAGAACGATGTGCCGTTTGATGTTAGCTTGACACCCATATAAATAAACTCCGAGTCAAATTTTACAGAAGCACCATTTAAGCCAAGCGTTTACGTCTTCTCAGAAGCCCCTCTGTACCTAAATTTTACAGGCTTTGTCTTTGACACGTTAATCGTTAAACGCGGTGCACTCTGTTGTACGTATGTCTCCAGCATCCCAGGTGGTCTTTTTAGCTCCGTTTTTCGATGCTTTTTTAGCTCCCTCTCGAAGGCTTTAAGCACCGATTTGCGTGAATCGAAACGCCTTCCTAGCCGTTTTTTTAAAAGTGAAAATTCGCACGGTACCAAATCGGGTTACATTATTAAACTAGACGTTTCGCCAGCATGACTTCACATGCGAAAAACCTTCGTGTTTTCAGCCGTGCGGGCTGGCGCGATGTTGTGGTGAAGGAACCACACAATTTTGGTGAGTCCGAGGTGGCCCTACATATATGGCCTAATGGAGCGAAGCCCAGAGTTTCACCCATTGATGCATGTGCTGTGTTTGAGCTTATGTCAACCGCAGTCTTCACACGAGCCACATTTTCATCGTCCGTTGCTGTCCTTGAGTACCCCTTGAGCAAGATTTGTTGCACACATTAGAAAGTCTAGTTCGCAACATTTCATACACTTCGTCAGGGAAAAGGCTCCATCCGCAATGGTTAGCCCAGACTACGCGGAAAAGTGTAGAACCCTAGACGGTGGCGTTTCAGTGCGCGCATTTTGCCTGTGCCGGTCCGGGGACAACATCACTATCAGTGTCTGTATGCACTCTACAGGCAGATAATGCAGAGACGTTGAGTCTTCTGTGGTCCTACATCAACCGATACGTGTAACTTGGCAGTCGCGCCTGATGCAGCTGTCCTCGCCGGCCACAACAAAGTTAACTGGTTCAACAAGTAGAAAAAAATCTAACAACATCCATGGCAACGGCAAATGATTACGAGCTCCGAACAGAAAGCTGGAGCGTAACGATACGTTTGCATCTATAAAGTTAGATATGCCGCGTTTGCGCTGTGCACGGCATAGGCTGCAACGGATAGGCCTCACGCACCGATCGAACGACTTGCACGAAGCGTTTACGCTCTCAGTTCGACTTAGTCTACGCAAGTATTCGGATGATTAAAGCATTCCAAGAAGCACTTTTAGAACCACTGCGATACAGAAGACCAGGAGAACAAGAACCAATTTTGACTCTAGAGATGCCCGAACTGTCTATCGTTATATCAGCAACCATTTTAGTAGGACTCTACTCCATCCACCCTGCAGCTGGAGTTTCCAACATCAGCTCAGCTTCGACGGAGGAAACGGAGTCTCTGCTTGCGAAACATTTGGCATTTGTACGTCTATCCGGTGCGAAATGATTCAGATCGATATGTTTGGAAAGTAAAATGCTCAAGTTTTTGTTTAAGTGGGTTATTAATAAAAAAAAAAGGAAAACAACCCCATGGATGTCGTGCAACATAATTTATGTAGTGCGATCTCCACGTGCGCAGTCGTTAGAAGCAACAACAAGTGAAAAAGACTAATGAATACATGCAAACTTCTTTACAGAGCTACACATTTAGCAGAGACCGCTACCGCTTTTTTATAATCAGTTTGTGTTGGGGACGTATAAAAACAGGTACCTCATATCTATGTATGTAGATTGTCTATGCATGCGTATTTACTTTACGGAGATCGATTTAAGAATATATCTGTCTAGGGCTGTTAAAGACAGCTGTCGATGATTCCGCTCTCTTCTGGTAAAGACAGCGGAATAATTGTCTCGACGCAAAAAATGTGTCAAAGCAAAGCATAGATGATAGATAAATCATTTACTTTGTGCCTATCTTGGGCTGATACCTGGGGCCTAGAAACACCGGCCTGTTTGTTGTTGCACTAATAGTTGCCTTATTATTAGGATTCCTGATGTCATTTGTACAAGTGCGTCAGTTATACCGTAAGTCTGATCAATGCGTATCTAATATTTGTCTGTACGGCAAACATTTTTTAAGGAGGATACATTTGTAATATAATTTTAATGTATATTATATTTATATATACGTATAAACATAATACGATTTTATATGTTAGATGAATATCCAACAGTCTACAAAGATGGGTCATCATGCCTAATTCAAGTGTATTACCATGGAATGACCAAACCTAAACGCATAAGCTCGTAGTGCAGTGGCGCGAGACCAGCCTGTCTCTAAATAACAATTCTTAAATTTTAGAAACTATTGTTTAAAAAGGAGCAAAATAAATGCTACACCATAGGTAGGTCAATATAAAAAAAGCAAAAACGAATCTATGGATGCCGTGCAATATCATATATGCAAGGCCACGACCGAATAAATATTGACGTACATATACAAACACATATCTATGGGACTACTACTATATACATAAAACGGAAACTAAGACAAAATTAAGTGCAGTCTTCGGAATTTTTGCACCGACACGCAGTACCATTACCAATTGGATTGCCTCAGTTAAAAGAAGTAGTATGCACATTAAGGATGTACCACGTTCAGAACGGCTAAACAGCTTCGGATGAGAAAACTGTACATGTACTCGTATGTAGAAAAATACAGGAAAAAACAGAATTCAATCAATGAAGAATGGCAGGGGCAAAATATTCCAAATTTTTAAACCAAAAACATACTCGTCTACGTCGCATATCACATCACTGTTGCTCTGATATCTCGTTTCGGAAAGATACGGGGGATGCTCGAAAGTTTGGAACTCTAGTTGCGAAATTTAGTCATGGCAAACAGAGACGTGTGGGCGGGCGGATTGCCATGGTGGAATAACACAACCCTCTTTGAGAAAACTTTGCTAGTAGTCCACAAACTCTTGATAACTGATCGCCGATTGAATCTGCGCGAAACAAAAGAAGAGATGGACTCTCGTTACTCAGCATTTATGCATGCAAAAATAAAATGGCTGCCACACAAGCTAACAACACGAGCAACTAATCACACGCATATCACCGCATCGGAGAGCCAAGTGCAACCTTTGAATCCGCAGGATTTTTGACCAGATTGATTTATAACCGCCGACGAAGCCTAGCTGCATCACTTCAATCCAGGACGGGAAAATGCCACCAGGGAGAAGAACCGCAAACGGCAAAACACCTCCCACCCGGCATATCTCGACCGAAAGTGTGTTGGCGACCATTTTCTAGAATGGAAGAAGTATTCTCTAGTAGTTGACTACCTTTCGACAGGAAGAGCGGTAGTTGGGAAGTACTTACTACACAATACTCTTCGACAAGCTGAACAAAAACGTATCATCATAGCACTGCGGCCCGCAGAAGAGAACTATGTTGTGATTCACCTCGACATTCCGCCCATCCACAGGTCTCTTTTTGCCATGGCCAAAGGATGGACGGTGCCTCAAGACGTTAAAGGCTTCGTTGCTTTGAAGGAAGTCAATTTTAACCCTAAAGCTTCGTGGTAACCGTCCTTGTCCTCTCTCAACCGGTGGAGTCGTGCACCGCATTAACTAATTGCCAGTTCTCACCTGCCAGCGGCAGCATGGCCGCTGACTCTCATCGGATGAGTGGATTATCGTCTACTATGAGCATCGCTCAAAAAGAGAATCCGATTTAGACAGGGATACAAATCGGCGACACCCCGGCAATGACAACCATGCCGGGTTACGGGGGCTACGTGGACTAGCGCACTAGGCCCCGTAGACCACGCCGCCACTTAAACTGACCTGCCAGACAGCGCCAGACATGATTCAGCCCACAAATCCCAGCCCATTTTGCAAATCTCCAAAGGGAAGCCGTCCAGCCGTCGTAGCGGTGTTCACGCACGTGCCCCAAGCTCTTGCTGGAACGAAAAATCTCGACGTGTGAGCCGTTCTTTTATCCCCTGTGGGGATATATACAGGGTGTTGCAGAAATTTTTCATAATATAATATACAAATTGTAGAACTCGTTAAAGCAAATATTTTTTCCAATGGAACATGGTCTCTGAGAAGTCTTGTTTCGGAGTGAGAGCGATATTACTACAATTTGTGACACTAGTGTTTTTGCCCGACATAGGAGCATAAAATGTGCTGTTGCGAGACAACCAGTCTCCCTACAGAAACTAAACACACTGTCGTGTTCCTGAGAAAATGCTGCTTCTTCCGAAGGGCATATAAGGCCGGTCAGAAGATGCGACATGATTCAGAAGTATTTGGCGTAAAAGCTAATAGATAACTTCATTTTAGACGAATTATCTTTTAAACGACCGTGTCGCATCTTCTGACCGGCCTTATATGCCCTTCGGAAGAAGCAGATTATAAAAAAAAATCTGCAACACCCTGTATATATATATATATATATATATATATATATATTTATGCCGCGACTGCAACCGAAGCATATATATATATATATATATATTAATATGCGTTTCGGTTCGCAGGGACCGAGATGTCATGGTCCGACCGTGAATAAATGAACGCACCTTGTAGTATATATTATATATATATATATATATATATATAAGCAACCTGGCGCGAGGAGAATACTAGCTGATTAGTTAACTGGATGTTGTTACATTAGTTCACCGGTCTCGGTACAGCAAACTACACACTGCTTCAACTGCTTGTAGTACTACTGTAAAGCTACGAGGACGAAGAGCCAGCTACCCGGTGCGCAGCGGAGTAGAAAAGAGGGATACGCTCGACCTCTTCGGAGCCGACAGGGCGGCGACCGTGTGAACGGCAAGTTTGAGCAATCTTCTAGCGAAGGAGCAAACGATTGTGCCAAATTTAAGTTGGCGGATCGAACTAAATCAGCCATATTCATGAATATGTGGTCTGGCTGGCTGGGTGTGTGTGTGTGTGTGTCTGAGCGAATCTCCGGGAGCGGAGGTCCCTATTGGATAAGTTTATTGGGATTATGGATATTTCCTTCCTTATCCTATAAGCTTCTAAAATATAATGTCTTGGCGGGTAGATAAGATATCCAAATGGATATACAGATATATATATATATATAGATATGCACGTTTTAGAAGGATAAATAATGGAATGCGCTGTTTAAATGCCAAGTGACTAAATAGCGTGCATAAATAGCTTCAAAATATAACAAAATTTGACCCATGTTTAAACGTCGACTTAGAATAAGAACAAGAACAAGCTGCAATATCTTGGCCAATTGCTGTCGGCACATATGTTGAGTAGCAACCGACGCGCGTTGTCAAATACGTATGTTTTCATTTACAGATGCAGGGCGACACAGAGAACTCTATGATGTACTCAGACAGTTAACCTACAGTAACTTTCCAATTTTGCCTCCCTAGAAAGCAGAGATAGAGTTGGTCAGGTTTCAATGGATCGCAGAGCAAGGGTAAATTAATGAGAGGGAAGCTTAGCGAGCATATATATAGTTTTGATGCGTCGTCCGTCGATCGAACGAATTAACGAGCCTCCGCCTAGATCAAGCCTGCATCTGAATCGAGCCGCAGCAACACAAGAGTCGAGGACACGCGAGCTGGCTGTCACGTTACCAGAGGCCGTGGCGGAACCCAATCGCCGACGCCGGGAGATCTACACTTGTTGATGCTGTCGGCGTGGAGATATAGTTGCAGTCGTTACTGAATTCGTCCGATTTGTTCTTTTTGGGGAGTGGTACGGAACGGACCCATGTAGCATATTGAGGCTACCCCTTTGTGCTCTTCGTGTTCAGGGTTGACATCGAATATAACAGCTATGTCATTTTCTCTCTTCTCTCTCTCTCTATATATATATGCATGTTATTGTTAACAATTTTATCCGGGCAAACGTATAATCACCCGTAATCTAAACTAGTCTAGCCGCGCATATATATATATATATATATATATATATATGCGCGCCTAGACTAGCTTAGATTACTGGTTCGCCCGTATACAATTGTTAACTCTGAAATGTTTTTATTAATTTATATATATATATATATATATATATATATATATAACAACAAACTTTTGCTTTCGGCAATTTAGTAATTTTTGCACTTGTTTGCCTCAGCCAAACAGGAAGCGTGGCCAGCGTGGGTCGGTAACAGTTTCACCCTACACAAGCATACGACCTCGCCCAAAAGGAGCAGAATGCCTATTTAGTACTAGGTCTCTATAAATATAATTGATAAAACGTTTTTTAGGTATCATCCCATCGTGAGAGATACGATGGATCTCTAATACGCACCCCAGAGAGAGGAAAGGGGTTCTAGTATTCACGGAAGGCCAGCAGACCTTAGCGGCCGATGAAATGCCGGGTAATTTAAAGCTAAGTAGCTAAGTGGCGTGGCGCCGTTTAGCTTACATTCAAAGCGCATGAGAGACCATGATGAGCTACTATCGACTTTATATGATTGCCCTTATCCGCATACATGAAATACAACTATACCGACACCCAATCTTAGACCAGCAGTGATGCGTACCGTCTTTGCTAACCAAGCGCTAGGCTTCCGACTACTAAACGCTCGAAGTCTGGCCGAATAATCGACTAAAGCAGGTGATCTAACTATTTCTGCAGCAGAAAAGGTATCTAGCTACTCTGGCTAGCTCTATCTTTGGATCGAAAATTATATAAGATTAACACCCCGTGTGCTAGCCGTTGACACCCCGGATAATAAACACTCATCACCATCAAAACGTGTTATTGTTGAGTCGGTAGCCTGGACCATAGAAGCATAATCTGAGCTGACGCAGTCGTGGCTAATGTAAAATAAAAAACAATCTTCAGCATTTCTAAAGAATATATATTATTTGCTCTAGAACATCTGAAGATGAATCGAACATATATATAAACATCAAGCTATATAGCCCTGGAACGAGCCATTACCGGGCCACGCTGTGCCAGTGGTGCGCGGTCTCCGCCTAACGGAGGTGGTGAAGCACGTGATGGCCTAGAAAGAGGGGTGGAAGGAAAGGAGACGCTTGATTCCATCATGAGCCTGAAATATTTAAATGCTAGAACAGGACAAACAGGAAAAAAAGAGTAGTCAACGCCTTGGCAGGGCAGGCTAAGACGACAGCCGAGGAAAGGTGGGGTCAGGGGGGAGGGTGCAGCTAGACCCTCAAGCGCGGTCTCTGCGTATCACCCCCGGGTCGGCGGAGCACAGGGGAGGCCCATAAAGCGCTAAAGATGTGAGGCTTATTCCTCACAGTGTCAAAGAAATGCAAGCCAATTTCAAGTCTGCGGTGTAGGGAGGAATACGGCTTCAGTGGGTTTGTGAGTCTCACACTCGTTGCTGACAGCTGCCAGCGACGCATGTGCATTATGCATTGCCGAAACCTCCTATAAAAACTCTCTTTTTCAACTGCGACAGTTAGGAAAGAGCTTTGAAAGGTCTTTCAAAACTAACAGGCCAGATCCCTAATGAGTTGTGACATATTCCTATTACCCCGGTTCAGTGATAGACTAGTGGTCTTCTCATAGGTGGTAGAAATGCAAATACTGCCCACAAACAAAGTTTATCTGACGAAACAGTAAAAACGTATACGCAACTACAGCTGGAACCTCTTAAGACCTAAACAATGTCCAGGAAGTGTGGACCTCAACCTCTGTTTGACCCGGGAGGAAAAACTCAGTTGATGCTGACTAAGTGCGGTTGCAATTAAATCCTTATTATCGTAACGCCCAATCCCAGACTGCTAGCCTGCAAATTATAATACGAAGAAAAGGGCGGGCGTTTCCTAAGAGCTTAGTAATATGGCAGCCTAAAAGATGCCTTCCTATGACAGCTTAATGATCGTCCGTCTAGCTAGGCAATTATCCGATCAAGTTGGCTACTTGAACTTCAAATCATTGCGCAAAACTGTGTGTCCGTGAGTCTTCATCCAGGCAAAAACTTGCGCAAATTCTTTCTTACAATACCAGACAACATCTGATACAATATATTTCTTTGTTCAAAGTACGTGCAGACCATTACGAAACAGAAGAGACCGTGCCAGACAGACATCTCATTGTACGGAGCAAAACCCTTGTGAGTTGTTCCTTTACTGTCGTGACGCAAATCGTTCTGTATTTCTGTTGAAAAAGTTCGTCATCAAACACTTCGGTCCCGCCTCGATTACACGTTGTTGGTAGGTTAACGACAGATATGCAACAGATTTGGCCGACATATTTTTAATGTGGCATTTCTCTTCTCTTCTTTCTGAAAACGCCCGGTCTTGAAACGTATCGTGAAGAGCTATATCTATTTTTTAAATCCATTATTACATTACCTTTCGGTATTGTTATTTGCATTAATGTAATGCAAATAACAATACCGACGGGTGATGTAATAATAAATAATTACCACGTTACATTGCACGTGTGCATTGAGTCTTGAAAACGGCATTTGTTTCCGTTAATATTTAAGTATAAATATATATTTTTTAGATTTTTCGTAAGGCTAATTGCCCGTGTACGGTTTTTTTCATGTCATGGCTAATTTTTAATCCACTCCGGCATTTACCTTGTCTAAATTGGAAACCATGCAAACCATATGAAGAGTGGCTGGTCTGGGTCTCGAACCCAGTCCTCCCGAATGCAAGGCAAAGACTTTGCCACTAAGCAACTTTGCTCGGTAATATATATATATATATAATATATATATATATATATATATATATATATATATATATATAATATATATATATATATATATATATATATTATATATATCTGCCGATGCATGTATATATACAACGTAGGCTACCACTGAAGACGCAGATGATAATCGAACGAGCAGAGTCAGGTCGGTTGGTGGTTCAGGTGGCTGCGGCAGTGGCTTCGAGAAAGCCAGCCAGCTACAGCAGGTGGGCGTTGTCATGCTGAAACACGACGCATATACGATTACATAGTTTAGGGCGCTTTTCGACGAAAGGCGACCTACTTCAAAACCATCGAATTGCTGACAGTAGTTTAGCTTCTGATCGTTTGCTTATTCCACAAAAGTGCAGAGTTCACAACTTTGCTTTACAGAGAGCCTCTACAATGTTGTTAGCGTAACCCAGCCTTGTTAGCGTGAAAGCCTGCCTTCACGACAGTGTTAAGGCCGATGCTTTACTTTGACCTTACTTTGGCGAGGTACGCTGTTGTGGACTATATTTTATTTCCACGTTAACAGCAGTGGTAATCAAGTTTCCCAAAAAAACGATGGGGTTCTGTCCTTTTACGAAAAATTATGTTTAGGCTGTTCTGGCATTTCGTCTTTGGTGAACCTATGAGGCATCTATACTTTGGCACGTTTCACTGCAGCTACCTTAGTTAGTCAGGTGCGAATGAACTTATACTTATGCAATGCGAGTTTTTTTGCGACATTTTAAGGAGCGTAGTGTCCAGATGCGCTATCTGGCTGATTGTTAAGTATGTATTATAGTCTACGAAATAAATCATTTCTTTCGTATCTAGTGTGGGAGACAGAGCCGTCAGAATTGTTTGAAATGCCCGCGAGAAGGCAACGACAGTTAGTAAACCCGTGGCAAAAAACGCCGCGCCGAAGTACGTGACGGTGGTTTGGAAATGGTAACCGTTAAGGTTCGGTACGGCACGGTTAAAAGTGTTAAGATGAAAAGAAGGGCAGACGACTTCCTGTGCGAGCACGAAAAAAAGCATTCTAGTCTAGAAATCACAATTTAAACTGCTGTCCCCGACACTCTTCCCCGACACTCGTGGGCTGTATTGCGATAGCACCGACTATCCCACAGTCGTCATAAAAAAACAAAGGGTTTTTTTTGCTGAAATTCAGGGCATTCGCCAAGAAAGAGACCGAAAAGAGAAGTCGACTGGGCTTCACTAAAAAAACAAAAACGTCACCGGTAGAAGTCATTGAGTGGTCTCTACTGATACCGTCAACGGTCTCTCCAATATATATATATATATATATATATATATATATATGGCTTTATATTTCCGTAAATTCCCACATATAAACGCACGCCTGGTGTCTGCATATTTTTTGGCCAATTTCATGGAACTTTACCTATAAAAAATGGGCATTTTAGAAGTACTTGTGTTCTTTGTCACAAGGGCAAGAGCGACGATGTGAACTACACGCTCAAGTTCTGGCCATATCTTACGGAGGAAAATGCACATGAGGAGGAAAATTAGAAGCATCGCTTTAAGATAGTATACTAAGATTTTGTGGACGCCAAAATATGACAAATTGGACAACGATCGCCTTATGAAGTGTAAAGCGGAGCCGCAAAGAGACAAACAAAACTATTACTTGAGGAAGTCTTCCTGTAGCTTTAATGTAGTGCGGCTCGTGATTTATGGGGCACTTGTAGTAACGAGGAGCGTATGCCTGTTTATTGGTAGTCCAAGACCGATAATCCCACGCTTTTTAATACACACAAGTTAAGCATACGTGGAGACTATTATGTATACGATGCGGGCTATCGCATGCGAAAAGTGCTGACTTGAACTCAAAGTACTCGTTTTGACATCAGCGACAGTCTGATGCATGAAGCACATGCGTCACTAGCAGCCAGCGTGACTAGCGTGGGACTACCAAACTCACTAAACCCGGACCCACGAGGGTCCGGCTGCTCTCTTTCCCCCTCCCCCCCGTCCCTCGGCTCATCGTCTCGATCACTCTGCTGAGGAACATGGGGAATCCTGCGCTGTCGTGCAGGAACGGGTCTTGCCCCGAAAGCGTCCGAACTCAAATTCTTTTGGGAGGCCACTTTTTTTGGAATTCAACCACAAGTGACTTCTTGGCACCCTCTATAGTAAGTCATGGCACCACTTATCCACTTCTCTTTGTTTCAACCAACCGAACTCTGGAAATAGGAAAGAACGCTATCGAAGAGCTAAGCCATGCCGAAATCATTTCAGCGACTTCTAGTGCCAGCCTCGCCAGCTACCTCCTTCACCCTGGCCCATCGGCCCTTTGCGTCGATAGCCTAACGCTTATGTGACGAAGTGTCTACCAAAGCTATTGCGGAAGTCGCAAAGCGGCGCTCCCAGAGGGGCGCCTTCAGCGCGGAGCCACCTCCTCTACCACTACAACAACCGTTCTCACACGACCCACCAAATGCAGAACGTTCAACAGGACGCGCAAATCAAGATATTCACAGCCAACTGCCACCCACCCACCTGACGTGGCCCTGTGCGACGTCCAACTCACCTCAACTGTAGAGAAACGTTTGCATGAAAAACGCTTGGTGACACGTGAAAACGCTGTTCTCAATGCTGTTAAGATTTAGTTTGACTAAAACGTAACAAAACGTAACTTAGAAGGCTATTTTGATGATTGGATTTGAGGCCTCAAGCAGGCACAAGTTGCGTATCGATAACAATTGTTGGTTTATTAAATATATTCTCTCCTTCTCTCCCCTCTTTATCTCTCTATTTATATAGAAAATATTGTGATGATTTATTAATCATCTATAGTACGTTTGCACACTCGGCAGTGCTCGCCTTCCTGGGCTACACGGTTAAGATAAACGTGTGTGATTCCACTACACTACTCTACTAAGTCTGGTTTGTGGTTTGGCGGCGTTAGCGTTAACTTCAAGTGGCCATACGAGCAGCTTTCATCTTGCCGTTGTTTCGTACCGCAAGGTCGTTTTGCAAGCGACGCTATGACGATAGCCGCCGCATCTCTGGATGAACGAGCGAAACGAGCGGCAGCCGCCATGACGCGCGGTTCACCAGAGCTTACTACCCGAGGCTAGTCTACGGGCGAACCGAGAGAACCCCCGTGACCCCGCTAGCGTTGAAGAGCAACGCGGCATCGATCGGTGAAGCTCGCCCGCGCGAGCGGTTTCGCTGAGATGGCCGCTTACCGCCGAAGTGAAGTAAGCCGAGGTGGCGAGGTGATGTCAACGATGAGGCCCCAAAAGTCCACGACCGCCCGACCTACTACCAACCAGCCAACCTGCCCATCTAGCGAGTCATCTAGCGATCGATCTAAGTGCGACCCCATGACCAAGCTTATCGTGGTTTTCTCAGCGTCTTACCCACCTGCCTATCTTATTATACCGCTTTACTGGACTCGGAGAGCGCTATCTGTTTTTTGAATAATAATAGTAATAATAATAATAATAATAATAATAATAATAATAATAATAATATTATTATTATTATTATTATTATTATTATTATTATTATTATTATTATTATTATTATTATTATAAAAACAGTAATAGTATTAATAATAGATGTAATAGTATCAGTTAGTAATGATAGCCGGGGGGTCATGATGATGAGTGTGGACCAAGTCGTCTTCTATAGTCGTGATGCGGGCGTTGATGACGTACGTGGTTGGGGGTGGTGGTACCTCACGATGTGCATCTCAAGTAGGCAGGAAGGGCAGCATCGACATCAGCGGCTGCCGCCGCCGCCGCCACCGTTGCCGCAGGTAAGATAATGTCGTCGACGCGTCGAAACCCCCGAGACCCCTTTTGTTGAACTTCACCGCGCACACACACAAACAATATCATTAACATCACCGCGCACTTCCTGTTGGTCAAAGTTTACGAGATGAGTCTCTAACGTGAGGCTGTTGTTGTTGTTGTTGTTGCTGCTGCTGTTGTTGTTGTTGTTGTCGTTGTGTCTGTCGCTGATGTTGCTGTTGTTGTCTACGTTGTTCCTGCTAATACCTCAAGCGGCTTTATCGCTGCCAGGTCACAACCACCATCTTGTCTACTTTGGTGTCGATGTTGTTGTTTTTGTTGTTGTTGATGTTGTTGTTGTTGTTGTTGTTTTTGTTGTTGTTGATGTTGTTGTTGTTGTTGTTTTTGTTGTTGTTGCTGCTGCTGTTGCTGTCCTCGCCGCCGCCGCCGCCGCCGTCATCATCGTCATAATTTTCGTCATTGTCAACTTGATATTCACCGAAATCACCATCATCATTACCATGGCATAATCAGCATTGGCATTGTCAGCATCATCAGCTTTATCGTCGTATCCTCGTCATCGGCGTGATCCACCCCCTACGCTTCGCCCCACCCCCCGCCGTATTGATTATCGCTCTTCAATCTTTAACCTCGAATTTAGCGGAAGAAAGTGCACGAGAGGAGCGCTCACAGACATCCCATACAATCATACGCACATGTCTAAGTACACCTGAAGGGCTGTTGGCCAGTATAGGCCAGCAGCAACAACAAGAAAAACAAGAAGCACAACAACAACAGCTACAACAACAACAGCAACAGCAACAACAACAACAGCAACAACGATAACAACTACAACAACAGCATCAACAACAACAGCATCAACAACTACAACAACAACTACAACAACGACAACGACGACAACAACAACAACAACAACAACAATAACAACAACGTTGCCTGGGCAGCTAGTGCTCAGTACATCCCTGGCCTCTGGCGGGCTCGATCGCAGGCTCGATACCGACTGTGGGGATCTTTACAGTTCTTGTATTCAAACATATCACGAGTGTACAAGCAACGCGTCGGAAAGAGAAAAAGACTACACACTTTGGTAGCGCATATGAGGAGTTTTTTGAGCCCACATAAAAATGCGACACTCCTAAACAAAGCTGTAAACATTCCAACTCATGGAACAAATCGCAACACAGATAGCGTCAAAAACGCTGTACTATACGGTAAAACCCGGGAAAAAATATCTTTTTCGGACCTCTCAAACACTGACCGGGTGTAATGCCGGGGATAGTCCAAACGGATATTAAGGTTGTAGGAATAGTGGTCGAAGTAACTTAATGTGTAGTATTACGTAAAGTAAGTTGGACAGTCAAAATGTTGAGACCCTTGCATCAATTTTCGTTTGTAAGTAACTTTTCTCGGTCAAGAAATTCTCCACAAACACAACAGCGCCGCTCCTAGGCTGTTACTTCTACTGGTCGAGGGACTTCATTGAGAACGCACAATACTCAAATCATTTGCTTCGAGGCTAGTTCGAGGCCTGGACTAATGGAGGGAACTGTTAGGGCAAACAGCATAACACACCCATGGGCAACGTCATGTCAGAAGATACGACCTTCTCATATACGAGGTACTCATACCCTCTCTGCCCTGGCAACGGCTTTGTACGTGGGGCTTCCCTTCAACTTATTTCGTATGCCCCCTTTGACTGGCCGGTCAACAGTGGCGAGCAAACGAACACACGGGGTTTTCATTGGGGTGCGGGGAGCAGGGCATGAGAGGAGGAGCTAGACACACCGATTGCAGGCTTATTCATTCATAGTTGGCCGCTCGGGTTATCTGGTGGTTGCCTATACATGAAGCCAACACTGACCATATACGTAATTATGCCACAAGTCAGTCAATGCGTCATTACTGGACCTATGACTGGGCGGTGAAGGCGTGCTGGTTTCGCCAACTAAGCTGCTGCTGCTGTTTTTCCGACATTGAGATTCAGCCAGATTGTCTGTTAGGTCTACTACGTGCGCCGTCGTGTGGACCGCACAGAGTTTCGACTTCGGCCGGCGATTTCGTATCTCGCGCAATCACTTAACTTCGTTGCGGTACTGCGAACTGAGGAAGAAGAAGAAGAAGAAGGGGAATAGGAAGAGGAACAAGAGACCGAAGACCCTCAACAGCAGTCTCAGCTGTTCGAGCCGCTCAGCCGCTGACTCGTCGAAACCGTTTTGCGATGGTTTCGTTGAGCTAGCGCGTCCGTCGGAAGCGGGCTTCCTCCGGGGAAGCGACGCCCATCGTGGAAATGTCGTCGATATATGGGGGCTCAACTCCCAGATTTCGGGGCTAGTTAATCTCGATCGTAGAATAGTGTACTTGTAATAGTAGTAGTCGTAGGAAATCCGCTAACCCGGCGACGGCGGCGACAAGGGTTTTCAATTGCTAGCTACTTCGATTGCTGGCTACCACGAATTTCATGCTGCTGCTGCGGCTGCTGCGCTACTGTTGTTGCGCTACGAGTTCTACTCCCATGAGATGGGAACGGGGTTGTCGTCGTCCTGCAGCAGCAGCAGCAGCAGCAGTAGCAGCCACCGACCGCGCTACGTAGCTTAGGATACAGAGCTTGTGCCCCCAGTGAGTGCCCACTCCAGCACAAGCCACGCCCCCGCCGCGCGGGAGAGGGCGGCCCTGACGTCATGGAGGCGGGGCGGTATGCATTTAAAAGTGAGCGCGCCATGCAAGACTCGCTGGTTGTTGTGTCGCTCCGCAAGTCCCAACTCCGACGTGAACTGCTCTTCCGTGCGGTCCAGGGAGATAGTAACTGCGTAGACCGCCGTTGTTCACAGGTAGGTGGTAGCCGCATCATCAACAGCAGCAACCACAACCACAGCAAAAGCAGCAGACACGTCAGTATAGCAACAATTCTAGCTGTTATGTGATGTGAATGTGTGTGCGTGCTTGTATGTGGATCAGTGTATCTGCATGGGTGGAGAATATATCGCAGCACAAAAACCTTAGATAGAGGCGCACCTTGTTGGGCAGGCCCTGGCCAGGCCAACAAGAACCGCTGATCCTTTCGACCGGATCAGTCCGCTGAACCGTCATCATCCATCCAACAGTGAAAGGCCAGAGATGACCAGTGCGAGCTTGTTCATCTTATACTGCTAGTTTTGTAGACGTGGACAGAGAAAGAGAGACAAGATATTGGTCGCACGGAATAAACGCTTCCGGCACGTACACGACGCAAGTCGTCGGTTTAGTTAGCACGTTGCGGTGCTCTGTTTTTTGCATCGCCTGGCCTAGTATTGCGCCGTTAGCGCAGCAATCTATACCGGCGGATCATTTTAAAATTCGGTTTTTTTTTACTTTACGGCGTTACTTGCCTTAATAAGTTCTACTTAACTTGAGAATTTTGCGTTGTGTGCTCGTGTCGACATTAACGACTGGCGCGCTGTGGCACCTTATATTATTTCGAAACGTACGTAGCTAAACCGTTGCGCTTGATAAAGATGATTCTCCTCTCCAATATTATCGGGCAGAGAAGATGAGGGAGAATTATTTGTTTGCAGCCCTCGTCACAGGTGCACTTACATCCTGTGCAAAGTTCAGAGGGATGTGCAAATGTTTGCACCTCAGTCAAATTATTATTTTCTTCTGCTTCTTATGCGTAAACCTTTTATCTATCTATTTATCTAAAAAGCTCTACTTGTTCGTAAACGCATTATTATTATTATTTATTATCATTATTATGTGTTAGGACCATACATATTGTGAAATGTGAATGTGTATCCTCGTTATTTCATGGTTACCATCTAGCTATTCTCAGCCCATCGCACCTAATATCGACGCGGCATTTCCTCTGCAAAGTATTATTCTATATTATTATTTTTATTTTTTTTTAAATTATTTATTAACATTGTTTAATGTTACAAATGTGAGGTGTGAATTATTATTATTATTATTATTTGTCCATGTTGTCTGTTATCACAATGTGTCACGTAACTTATTATTATTATTATTATTATTTAAAACGAGTGGCCAGCATTGAATTTAACTTATTTGTGTTTTATTTGTGAGCACTGATCCGCTGTAGTGGGTTGCTGACCAGATCTTTTTAGTACTCAAGCTTGCATCAAGGGTAACAATTATATAACAAATTTGTATCATACCATATCCTCTCTCTCTCTCTCTCTATATATATATATATATATATATATATATATATATATACTTATTACACTAAGTCGTACGGCGATTTCCAGGAAGCCCCACAACGAGCAAAGCCGCTTTGCTCTCAAACACCTGTTTTTAAGGTCTTTTCGCCCTAGGTATGTCCTTTCTTGTAGGTAGCACATGTAGCAAGCGATCTAGCGCCCGCCTCCTTTCGTGACTAAGAAGTCCGCGCTTCTATTTTTGTTCATTTTGTTCGTCGAGCATAGGTTTCAATCTTGCTTGCTTCCACTATATATTTTAAGCAAATGCAGACCAATTCGAGTGCGACCGGTCCGTTCCGGGCTGGCTCCAACGCACGGCCTTTCGAACATGTGACAACGTGACTCCGCCACGAAGTGAAGGTGAACGTTTTTCCGAAAGTATTATTCTATCTTTTTGTTGTTTGTTGCCTTCTTAGTATGACAGTTATAACGCTACGAAAACGGTTTGTCCACTCGCTACATGTGTAGTACTAATGTATGCATTGTAACGACATTGTTTTTGCCGAGGGCAGTAGGCATCCGGAGTCGTTACGAGGGGGTCATCACCAGAGGCAAATTCCAACGAGGCAATTCCCCGTCCCCCTCTAGAAGCCGTATGCTTCTCAGTGAATCTTTTATTCGCGTGCGTATATTTGACACGGCCAGCTCTACATAGTGTCCTACACAAACATACACATTTAATTTACGCCACCTTTACTGCTACGAGATGTCGCACAATATACGGCAGGTAGTATTGTTTTTAATCTAATATGTACTTATTCAATGAGTTGGCGGCAGTTATGGTGTATTATGGCACTATGGGCAAGGCGAGGCACACAGGCGTCTATTGTGCCCAGTAAAGATATTTGGAATAATAAATAAATCTAAAAAAGAAATATTTTTTCAGTCTCAGATCTAAAAGGTGTGTGAGCTCATTATCGCGTGTTTCGCAAAGGAGTTGTTTTGTTCTAAACGTTAAATTTTATATTTGAGACCTACTAGAAGATAGTTTAATTATTGGTGAGTTCTCTTTGTGGGCGAAGAGATTGGGTTGTTGGACTGAGTATACGCACAAAAACAATCGTCGCTAAATCCGTCGACTTAATATCAACGTCCATATTTCAAGAATGTGTTATTAAAACCAAGCATATAAGAAATGCTTAGACCTCTAACGGTGCAAGGCTCATGTTCCAAACTGAGCAGCTGCTTACTTTGTTTAATATATATATATATATATATATATATATATATATATATATCAACATTTTGTAGCATATAATACAACTAGTAGACGGACAAACACCTCGCACATTTATTGTTCAATATAGTCCTATCCCCTCCAGGCTCAAAACATCTAGGCAACGATTCTCAGTAGTTTTTATACCACGAGCACAATATTCAGAATACTTAAACCCAAAATATTCGTCTATAGCGCATGTCACGTCATTGTTGTTCTGATGACGCTTGCCGCAGAGCTTTTCGGCATCTCGTGCGTTTTCTAAGTAGTTACTAGTCGTACGAAGCAAAGTGCGGACAATATAACAAAACATAAAATCGCCTTTGATATCACATACAATTGTGTGTGCTACTATGATCATGGTACTACATGTATTGTTTTTAATATACGTACTTCTGAAAGAAAAAAAAAACGTAAAATTATAAATAGTTAAATATAAGGGACACTCAACAAACATTTTGAACGTTATTTCACCCATTCCAGAAAAACGGTATATACTCATCGTATCTCATGCCGATATCTTCCGCTATTTTACACAGCTTTAATCGGCGGTCAGTTATGACGAGTTTGTGCACTTCTAGCAGTTTTTCTCATCCGAAGTTGTTTTTGGCCATTGAAACGTGGCACATCCTAAAACCTATACTGCTTTTTAAAATTAAGCAATCTACTTAGTAATGGTACGTATGCCGGTGGATTAGTCCGTAAACGCATCTGATTAAATTTAAGGCTTTATCTTCTATTTGCAAGCTAAGCTTCCAATGCTTTATTAATTACAGCAGGTTTTCGTTCTGTTCCATTGCCACTGGAGGTTATGACATGTTACGGTTACGCGACCTGCTATAAACGCAACGAAACCAATCCATATGATCTCATTTGTTACTTCTGACGAATGTCCCTCTCCGGTGCTGTAGTCGTTATAAGCTTTTTGAGGTTATAGACAGGCGATGCCACAAACATTTGATCCACCTAGTATGTATAAGAAATGTAGTTTCGTAAAACTGTTCTGTTTGAGGGCGTGCCGCTTGAACAAGTTCATGGTTGCACAGCGTATTCAGGAGATTTGCACGGCTGCCCTATGGCATGATGACGTGGTGTAATTGGCCAAAAAGCATTAGTTAGATACTTTAGGATCGATTTTCTAACGACATTTAGCGAAATGTGCTTGCCTCAAAAACGTATGCTGATTTAACCTCTCGCATTCGAGACTATAGGCGCTGTTGATCCGCTTGTAGCGACCGTTCTTTTCGGCGGAGTTGGCGAAGTTGGTGTAGTGAAGAACACAGACAAGTCAAAAACCGAAGAATTGGTTAAGACAGCGTCTTGTGTTACTTGGCATTCATTGGTAGACAAGTCTAGGCCGTCGTCGTCGCTC